>WUAP02141469.1:0-12154 GCA_015163945.2 Stichodactyla helianthus | reverse complement strand
TGCAAAATGGTCAGTGAAATTGTTATTTAGTCAGGAAAAAGTCAGGGAATAGTCAGGGAATTTAGTTTTTCAAAATGGCTGGGAACCCTGAAAATCATATTTTAGTGCATTGGGTGGTTGCCATGTTGGTGGCGCAGACAAAAGGAAGAAATGAGAAATCTTTTGTTAAATACCAGCAACATGGCCGTGATGAACGTAGCGCAACATGATGGGCTGGCCGATTTTAAAGCGCAATTTTTGAATCAGCGTCAAAATGCGGCTTTTTTTGCTTTGAATGATCTCAAAAAACCTTCAGCTTTGGTCTTACAAATGTTTTATTTTCGGAATCACGCCCAAGGCTCACAAAAATTTCACGTGTACTAGCTTGCGTGTCGCAGTTAAAAGCTGTCCCTTGTAACTTGCGTTACTAAAACATCGGTAGGAATTACAGATGTAATGGTATTATAGGCTAATTTCATAGACTGCAGTGAACGAACAAGAACTAGAAGGAGATGAAAGGAAGATGGAAAGAGAATATTTTTGGTTACATGATAACTATTCTATAATCTAATAGGTTCGTACCCAGATGTTTTTACTTGGAATCCTGCTGATTTCGATCATTGACGTCATCATTGGTACGCTCCTAGGCCCTCAGAATCCAGTCAGCGAGGCGCGCGGTTTCACTGGACTCAAGATGAACGTCTTCAAGACCAACTTTGGTTCAGCTTATCGAGAAGGTGAAAACTTCTTCTCTGTTTTTGCCATATTTTTTCCTGCCGCTACGGGAATCCTGGCAGGCGTGAATATATCGGGAGATTTGAAGGACGCCCAGAAAGCAATCCCACAAGGAACTCTGCTTGCGATCCTGTTGAGCACCATTATTTATGTGTTTCTTGCTTGGCTAAGTGGCGCATGCGTATTGAGAGATGCGCATGGTATCGTTGCCATGGTAGCAGGCGTCAATGGAACAGTCAATGCTACTACTCAACCCCTTCCTAGCTGTCCTGGTCCTGGATGTCTTTTTGGTCTTATGAATGACAACCAGGTAACTTATTCTTGTTTTTGTTTTTCTTCTGCATTCCTAAGTAGAAAACGATACGGCAAATTCCTAGCCGTACTATAGCTGTACCGTACTTTACCGTGCTATGTGTTGTGAATATGCAAACCATGAGAAGCCATTTCAGTGTTATTGCATACCGTACCGTGTACGTGCGGAGAGTCAGTACCGTCCGTTCCCCTTTCATATGAAAACCGTCCCTATGGGAAGCCATTTCAGTGTTACTACATACCGTACCGTGTACGTGCTGTAAATCATGCGAGATGTTCGGTATCTCTACTTCTGCGACCGTTCGGCTAAAAAACATTACTTTTCAAAAAGTTGTAGATTCCTGCTTCCGTGAAACTTCACAGCTCAAACTCAAATGTCGTTTTCAGGTCATGGAGAAGATTTCAGCCTGGGGACCTCTTGTCACGGGCGGCATCTTTGCTGCCACTCTGTCATCAGCCCTGGCAAGTCTCGTGGGCGCCCCAAAGACATTTCAGGCGTTGTGCAAAGACAACATCTTTCCATATATAGAATACTTTGGAGTTGGGCGTGGGCCTGGTGAAGAGCCTCGGCGTGGATATCTGCTGACGTTTTTCATCGCGGGCGCTTTTATAGCAATCGGCGAATTAAATATCATCGCACCAGTCATTTCCAACTTCTTCCTGATGTCGTACGCTTTGATAAACTATGCTGTTTTCGCGGCGTCGTTGGCACGTTCTCCAGGATGGAGGCCCTCATTCAAGTACTACAATATGTGGGCCTCGCTCGTCGGGGCTATGTTGTGTGTAGCTATAATGTTCCTGATCAATTGGTGGGCCGCTTTGGTTTCCATAGTGATCGTTACGGCACTCTATAAGTACGTGGATTACAAAAAACCCGATGTAAGTACGGTCTTAAATTCATTTTGTGAAACAGATACGGAGTACCCAGCGAAGTACGACGGCACAGATAGCTCAAAGGTTTCCAATAAATATTTTCTTTCAATAGACCTTTCCCGAATTCGCTTGAGTGTCCACCAAACAATGATTTCGAATCTAGGTTGCAGTAGACAAATGCAGTTAATGTATACATTTGTCTACTCCAATCTCGACTTGAGACCATTGTTTCGTAATCATTCACTAAGAGAATTCGGGGAAGGTCTAAATGTATGTCGGTAATTCACAAGTAAACTGCTTCAATTTTTCGACATTTTTTATTTAAAATTCAGGATTTTTTTCACTGATTTTTTGTGTTCTGCTCTTTGCTTGTGCCGAGTTTTAGGAGCCGTTTTAGCGAAAATGAGGAACGTGAAAAATGTCTATCAAAAATCCGGCCGAGCCTGGCTTGGGCTCTTTGTGTAGCTGATGCTACATACTGCGTTTTGCAGGCACCCATTTCTTAGGAAACGCCGTCCTCACGGAGACTAGGAGCCTGGGTGTAAAAATAATTCTTTCCGTTTTTGAAAACAACAGGTAAACTGGGGATCATCTGCGCAGGCATACACCTACATCCGGGCATTACGCTTTGCCTACCGCCTCAACAGCGTAGAAGACCACGTGAAGAATTTCAGACCTCAGTGTCTAGTGTTGACCGGCGCCCCGTCATCGCGACCCAACCTCACTTACATCGTGTCTCAGATGACTCGAAATGTGGGACTTATGGTATGTGGTCAGGTCAATATTGGCAAGTTTTCTCGAACTTCAGTCTACGAGAATCGATGGCTTAGAGAACGTAAGATACGAGCCTTCCACAGTATATGCTCTGGTAAGTTTGTTCGATAACTAGGAAACCAGGGGTGCTTTCCATTTACCCGGAAAAAAAGGGAAATTCCGATAATTCTGATTGGAATTTTCCGGAAAACTCGGTCTACCGATTGAGGTAATCCACTTTTCCCGCTCTTTCCGGTACTTTCCGGTAGACGCGTGTACCATATGTGTTTTCCCGAAGTTTTTGGTTCTTCCAGTAGACACGTGTACCATATGTGTTTGCTGTTTTTGGTTGAAAGACACGCGTACTATTTATCATTGTTATTCAGCAAACGAATTTCTAACCAGATGAATTGGTTTAAATGAAAAGCACCTTAGATTAACTACAGAACTTTCAGTTCTGTCCCACCTCGTACGTCTAAATCATGCATGTCTATTTAATGTTGCCTAATGCCATCCAAAATTTCACTGGTTTTTAAAAACTGTATTCTAAGGTCGTCCACGATATATGCTTATTTGTTATGTCCTCCTATTAAAATTGGTGTGATATCTTTTTTTTTCAGCCCCTACTCTCCGTGCTGGCGTCCAAAGCTTGCTACAGTCCGCGGGTATTGGTAAACTGAAACCAAACACCCTCGTACTCGGCTTCAAAAGCAACTGGAAACGAGCGCCTCTTTCTGAGATCGCTGAATACGTCAACATAATCAACGACGCGTTCGAAATGAATTATGGTGTTGCTATTCTGCGCATGCGCGAGGAATATCAGATGGAAGATGATGATTGTGATGGCGATGATTGGATGGGCGATGGAGAAGAGGAGCGGTTCCTTCCTAAGAGTAGGAGCCCAGCCGGAAGTAAGGACAGTTTTTCTATGCGTCCTGGGAGCCCCTGTCAAGGAAGTAGAGGGTTTTCCGATACTAAATCACATAGCACTAGTGGAAAATTCTTCCACGTCGAGAGAACAGCGACCCCAGAAAGCACGAGTCTCTTGGAAGAAGCGTCTGATAGCTACGGGGTGGAAAAGTGGGATGATACTGATACTAAAGAGAAGGAAAGCACTACCAATGGGAAAAAAGTTTTTGTGGTGACGGAGAATGTTGATTTGAATTCGGACAAGAAAGACAGTCTGTTATCTCAGAAGGATACCAGCTCGGTCTCCGGTTCTGGGGCTCCAACCAGCGAGCTTGACTTTCCCAGCGGTAGTACTAAAGTTGAGGTTGGCTCTCTACCAACAAGAGAGTGCTCCGTGAGCGAAGTTATAACCTCTGATTTAAGTATTAGTCAGACTCTGACGGTTGAAAGCGAGAAAACAAAAGAAGTCTTTAGCGAGAGATACGTCTCGCCCGTAAATGAGCCATCTGTTGGTCCAAATCCAGCACGGCAAAGAGCGATCACCGTAGACTCCCCCTCTAGTCCTGTATCCTTCAGAGGCAAACAGAAAGGAACTATAGACGTATGGTGGTTGTCAGACGACGGTGGCCTTACTATTCTCATCCCATATCTTCTGAATCTCAACCATTCTTGGAAAGACTGTAAACTGCGTATCTTCACACCAGCTTCTAGTAGAAATATAAAAAATAATGAAGTCCGCATGGCTAACTTACTCAAGAAATTCCGAATAGACTTTTCCAGTATTGAAGAAGTCCATGGAATTGATAAGCCTCCTTCAAAGGAATGTATCGACGAGTTCCTGAAACTGCCAATTCGAAATGAATTTGGCGAAGACGGGGGGATGCACTTGGAAAAACGCGTGCTCAGGCAGATTCGTATTGGGCAATTACTACGCCAGCACTCTAAGGACGCTAGGTTAATAGTTATGACGTTACCTGTTCCTAAAATAGAAATGATGTCATCATTGATGTACATGAGCTGGCTGGAAGTGCTGTCAGCGGACTTGCCTCCTGTTCTTCTCGTGCGAGGGAATCAAACCAGTGTTCTGACTTTCTACTGTTAGACCAAGAACAACTTTTTCGTGTTTTTACTAACTTTTGTATTAATTGATGTAAAGTATTGATATGTGGATGATTTATAACAATTCATTATTATTATTGGTTAACATGAAAAGATAATGGCTTTTATCAGAGTGGTTGCAATAAAACCATGTCAATGACTAAAAGTCAAATCCCCAACAACAACAACAACAACAACAAAAAACGGGTTAATTTTCAAACCACTCTAATATATAACTTAGGCCGTGTTTCACTGGGACGGTTTACTGTGGTTTAATTAACCCAAGTTGGACGTGTTGAAACAATCCTAAATAAAATGCGGTCATTGTTAAACTAACTCAACCTAGGTTAACGCTCTAGTCTAAACACGGCCTTAGTGTGTAAATTCGATTTGTTAAATTTGTTAAAGGCCCAAGTCAAACGTCGAACTTCACATGAGCCGAACCTAATGACATCAAAGAAGACCGCCTTATTATCCATTGTTTTCAATGAGTTCGGCTCGTGAAGTTCGACGTTTGACCTGGGCCTAAGGCCGTGTTTAGACTAGAGCGTTAACCTAGGTTGGGTAAAGATTGTTAATAACAATGACCGCTAATTATTTAGCATTGGTTCAACGTGTCTAACTTAGGTTGAGCCTCAGTCAAACACTCAAGTTTAAACACGCCCTAAGACTATCTTTAAATTATCATAACTTCATTCTCTAATTTCATAGAGCAATTCTTAACCCGAGTATTAGGTCCCCACCCTTCCCTCCAAGGGCCATTGGAGGGGGACGGGGGAGCCTGATACTCAGGTTAAGGGATGCTACCGGTGTTTCAACAAAAATATTTATCATTTTGATTCGATTGATAAATGAAACCTTTCAAAAATATTGTTTTACGTGTATTTTTTGAAGTTCGGTTTAGATACTATTTTTCTGTTTATATTCACTCGGGCAAGCCTGTTTTTAGTCGTTCTCCAAGTTATTCCTTTGCTTCCAATGCGGATGCCTTCCTAGCAATAGTAGTGTTATGACACTGACAAGCCCTATGTACAAGGAATATTGTGAAACCCTCCAAACTAACAAGTTCCTGTTAATGTCTTAGAAGAAGAACTAAAGGGAGGCTCATAACAAAGAAAACGACACTCATTGCTTTGGAGCCGATTCATTTTCTCGACTTTTCCCCCGAATTTATCACCGCTGACCTAGCGCAGGCTCATTTCTACACATAGGGGGAAAATGAACGTCCGTGGATTTGTATTTCTTGGCTGCTCGAACTGGAAATCTCTCAAGGAAGAGAGAGCATAGGGTATATTATTGTCTTTCCTTTAATTTTCCCATCTCGCAAAGAGATGGGCGGGCCGGTTCTGAAAATTTGTCATCGCCCAACATAGATGTGATGGGATACCTGTGTTGACATCATGCCTCCCATGAGACATCGCGGTCATAAATAAGCCCTCTTCCATCACAGTCGGTAAAGAAACTATACAGATTTTGCCAAGGTGTGTACAAAATCCACTTCCATCCTCTTTTCCATTAAATCATTTCACTTATAAATCTTCTATTCTTAAAAACGATTATATCTTTTATGAGTCTGTATAACGTTAAAGTAATTTTGTCAACATTTTGTTACGATGTTGGTGTTATAAACTTTGACTGGTTGTTGTTATAGATGACTCCTGCCGTAGAAAACCCTCCAGCAGAGGACACCGCAAAAGTTGATGAAGGTAAATTATTATAAGAATTATATTTTAGCACATACCTATCTCCGGGTAGGACCTGATTTGTTGTCTCGTCGTCTACACCAATATCAGAACAGGAATATTATTATTACCGCAACAGAGTAATCTTCATTTCGGTGTGTTAATCGGTCTGAAATACTGGTAAACTCCTCCCTCCAAATGTGATCTAATTTTATATAGGGAATATTTGGTGCAAAGTTCATTTACGGAATGATTTACATAAACTCTGAGCTTCGTAGTTATCATAGGTTAAGCCGGGAAAATTTTAAACCTTCCAACAGTTGTGTTGTACGTGGGGTTATACAGTAAACTCAGTCATTCTCGACAAGATAAGCGAGTATACTGATTTGCGCTCAATTCGTCAATACATCTTGTGATTTTCTTCAAAGTCTGGTAGTATTCTGAAAGAATAAACTTAAGAAATAACTCAAATGGTATTCAGCTGTCAAGTAAATGTCAGCAAAATTTAGAACCAAGATATTGTTGGCAATGAAAATTGAGAACAAATTGTGGCACTTTGAAGAAATCAATGATGTAGCTGGGGTGGAACTAGGTCCTTGATAATTGAAATAAATATCTTCTGTTATTCTTGCAATATTTTTACTACATTGCATTTGCTTCATGATATGGCCTATATGTGACACGTTCAACCATCTTATCTGCATTTTGATTAGGAACAATCACCTCCCCCCCCTTCCCCCCAGAGACAACCACACAAATGATCATACAAAGAAAACAAACATACATTTACTTTCTAGGCCTAATTTCTAACTTAATTTATAAAGAATGTATGGTGTAGGGCAACAGCTTGCCCTACACTGTACATTCTTTGCAAAAACACATGACTTTGATCGTCGATAATTTCTTCCGTATTTACTGGATTGTCCTCAAAATTTCCAAATTTACTAATTTTTGGGTGTTCTTTTTAAATAGGATATTTTTAAGAACAGGGAGGCAATATTTTAAATGTCACGCAATATCTGCAAAAAGCCCTTTCTTGTAACTAAAACTTCGTATTAGGGCTTCTCTTTTCACTATGTTTAAAATGGTGGAAAACCCTGGGGTTGAGTTTCTCTAATTCCCAGTGTGTTCTGGGTAATTTTCAAGATTAACAAACGTGTGGCTCCTTGGTATTTAGGAACTTTCATTATGAAATAAATCAGAAAATAGTCCTTGAAAACCCCAATAATGTCATTGAAAAGTCCTGGAATGTTTTCCTTGAACTTCTGTATGAACGATGCCACTCATATGAAGACCACTCTAAGTAATCAGAACAGTTATGTTGTTTTTCAGCAGGGTAACATGTTTCTGGTCTTTTAATTCCAGCTATTGCTTCTGGAACTGAAAGTGACAGTGATGATGAAATGCCAGAGCTTGAAGAAGGTGATAGCCAACAAACCAGCATCACAAGCGACATGGCTGCAGCTGCTGGATTAAATGAGGAACCTGTCAGTAAAGCTAAGCAAAGTCGAAGTGAAAAGAAAGCAAGAAAAGCCATCTCAAAACTGGGACTAAAAGCTGTATCAGATGTTAGCCGACTTACAATTAGAAAATCAAAGAATATATTATTTGTGATAAACAAACCTGATGTGTTCAAGAATCCTGGCTCAGATTTGTACATTGCATTTGGAGAAGCAAAGGTATAATCATTTTAATGCCACTATGAATACTGTTTCTTTGAGCAATAAAGTTGATATCCTTAATTACAAGTGAAAACATTTTTGTCCTTGCAGTGGCACTCAAATTTGATACAAATGAGCCAAAATAAAATGCTGTATTAGTCATAAGAAAGCAACTTATAAGGAAAGGATACTTCTAGTTGTTGCCCTGTGATGAAAAAAAGATGCCTTATGGAGAGGAAAGGTCCACCTGATTGAAAGGCTGCTGTGTGTAATGTGTCAGTGTGTGTGTTAATGTGTGTGTTGTGGTGTACTTCAGCTGGAAGGTTAGGTTGGATGGGGTCCAGTGATCAATAAGATTATGAGAGCTGAGGGCTGCAATATACTTAGCAGTAGTGATCTATTCCTTGTACTATGAATTTAGGATTCTCATGATATATTTTTCTTTATTTCTAGATTGAAGATCTTAGTCAACAGGCCCAAGTACAGGTAATATGGACCTTAGTATTTCCGAATGGTCCTGTGAGCACAAGTAAACTAAGACATTTCAAATAAACAATTACACTTTTGAATCTAGACATGTTTGGGCACGTTTGCCATCTTCAGTAGAAGGAATGATAATGATTGTGTACAGTGATTATCATTCCTTCTACTGAAGATGGCAAACATTTTGCCAAAACATGTCTAGATTAAAAAGTATAATCGTTTATTTGAAATGTCTGACCTTGGTATTAAAATTTATTAGTCCCAATTCATTTGTCATGCTGAACCTAATACTTGTTATTTGGTACATGAAAAGTTCAATGTCTGAATTAATTACAGTCAAGCCAGCTCAAGCGCACCCCTCTAGATTCCATTAATGATTTCATTATTTGAATATTGAGTTGATTATTCAACTTCAAAATCAATTCTCTACTTTAATTTTGATTGGATTCTTCAGTGAATACCATAAAACAGTAGAAAACTCCACAGAAAGGCCAGTATAAAGTTTCCATGCATTTTCAAACAATTCAAGTAGAGAATTAATTTTGAATAATCAACTCGATATGTGACTAATTAAGTTTGAATAATCAACTCAATATTGGAATAATGGAATCATTACTGGAATCTAGAGGGGTATGCTTGAGCTAGTTTGACTGTAAAAGCTGCATGTGTGAATTAGGTATGACAGAGTTGAGTTTGGTAGTGCCAATCATACCACATGGCAAAAAATTGAGACTGATTCAGATATCAAGCTCTTCTTGTGCCAAACTGAGTGCATACATAAAATGTAGCCAAAAAGTAAGCAGTATGTCTTCTCTTTGCCAATTTGACCAATGCCATACATAGATGCAGCAATAATAAATATTTCTAGAATTGTCAATCAGTAGCTATTTACTCGTACTTTGTAGGCTGCAGAAAAATTCAAGGCTCCTCAACCAGCCCCAACCATCCCAGAAAGCAAACCAGCTGTAGAACACATGGAAGAAGAAGACGAGGGAGAAGAGGTAAGACTCTTTGGGAGTTGAAATATTGCTGTTCTAATTAATTGCCCCATGATGAAGAAAAGATGCCTTATGGAGAGGAAAGGTCCACCTGACTGGAAGGCTGTTGTGTGTAACATGTCAGTGTGTGTGTTAATGTGTGTGTTGTGGTGCACTTCAGCTGGAAGGTTAGGTTGGATGGTGTCCAATGATCAATAAGATTATGAGAGCTGAGGGCAACTTGTTGTAGAGCTGTAAAAAACCTTAATGCTACTGGTAGTTATGAAATGAATAAAAACACACAACTTTGATTTAGGTTGATGAAACTGGAGTGGAAGCAAAAGACATTGAACTGGTTATGCAGCAAGCAAATGTTTCTAGAGCAAGGGTAAGTAAATACCACTATAACAATCCACCTTCACATGTATTGAATTGTGTTTAAGTCAGGGGCATACCCAATATTTCCCAATTGTGGGAGTCACTACCCAAAAAATCATCTAAAACATGGGATATCCATTTGGAAAAGGGTTACAGGTACCTTAAGATCCCTGGATACACCTGGATATGCTTTTGTAAGCTTAAGGTAATGCGATCGTGCAATTTTTTGTTGAAAAATTTTTCTAAAACTTGGCACAAACATCAATTTTGAGTGCTTGAGTAGAAAAATGAAGTAAAAAATGGGGGTCACCGAATTCATTTAAAAGATATGATTTTTCAAAGATGGGGCTTACGGCCATCTTTTTCGTACAAAATAGGATAATGAAATTACAAGCTCTTTCAGCTCATATCGGTCTTTAATTATAAAAACAATACTTTCAAATGATATATTATAAGTTAACACACTGTAATAATAAACCCAAAATTTATCATTTTATTGTGTTGAAGACTGAGTTTTCAAAGCCAAAGTTTCAAAAACAGCACAATTTGACCGTGTTTGATGATCCTAGTTTTGGACATTTTGGCAATTTTCTTAAAATTTAGCTCAAAGACCTACCTTCATTTTTTGATATGTTGAGGTTTTAGACACCATGAACTCACAGTGAAAATATCAGGGCAGGTCACCGATTTAGATTTTTAGATATTTGCCGTTGAATATCAAAATGCCTTATCCGCCATATTGAAAAAGCTCTACCACAGGAATCCCATTCAACGGAAAGCATGCGCAGAAAAGATGCGTACCAATGCAGGATCGCATTACCTTAAGATGGGATTCTTTATTCATCTTTGGTTGTGTGATTGCACACAATAAGATCTAAGTCAAGGCTCCAGGGGAAACAAGGAAATAATTGTAATTATTCTTTTGCTTCCCTGGAGCCTTGGTATGGATCTCTTACTGTAAGTGTGATCACATAACCTAAATATTGAAAGTAGGCTCTTACCTACATGTTCACATATTCTGGGTTTGGTGTCTACCTTGTTATCTGTTAAAGTTTTAATTGCATTTTTTTTTTTTCTCAGGCTGTCAAGGCACTTAAAAATAACAACCAAGATATTGTCAATGCAATTATGGTAAGTGAAACTGAAGACTATTAAACCTACTAAAGGTGGGAGCATACATGTACCAGGCGTTTTGTGATTTTCATTTTCAACCAAAAAAAATCTATAAACAAATCAATGTTAAGTATGGTATAGCTAAAGTACAACAGTTCCCGCTCATACAAAAATTCACTCTAACATCACAATGCCAATGTTTATAAACATTTCACCCTTCTGAAATTCAGCTGAGGATTAGAACAAACTTGTGCCTCACAGAATTGGGGGCTGAATTTGGGAACACAATTAAAAGTGCTGCCATCTTGCTTTGGCTTTAGGAGTGATTTTGGGGACAAAACACATGGTTGATCAAGTCTTTCTTAGGGTTTTGGAAAAGCAAATTAGGTCCTTGTATGCTAGTTATTTTTTTGCTTATGGTATTTTCTAATTGAGATGTCAAATAAACAAAGCTAATTTTTTTCTTTTTCTTTCAGGAACTTACAATGTAGAAATTATATTTCTGGGATATATTTTAACACTTGTAATTATAAACTGTCTTGCTTCACATACAACCTTCCCAGAATCATGTACAGTTTCTTTGCTGTCTTCGAACCTTGCTCAAGAGCGTGCAAGAAAACTGAAATATTAAAAACTGAAAATACCATTTTGTCATTTATTAGTACAAGTCAAATAATTAGAGCTTTTCTGAGAACAATCTCATTAAGGAGCCTGGATAAATGATACAGAGTCTGCAACTTGGTGCACATTGACAGAGTGAATTTGTCTTAGTGAGCTATTTGAGTGATTTTACTAAACACATGAAAGAAACTAATGCTTGCCTGGTGTGACGATGACATGAAAACTGGATGCAAGGGAGACTACAGACAAATACAAATGAAAAGAATGGAATGTGTCTATTAATCTCTATCAGTCTACTAATGATTTCATGGGTTAGGTAGAATGACGGCATTTAGAGTGGTTTTCATAAACCTGTGAAATAGATATTAGACTATATGTAATGTATACAATATGGGCGGCCGATCTGTATGGTATATACAAGCTCGAGCCGCAGGCGAGAGATTGTATATCCCATACAGATCGGACGCGAATATTGTATATGGCCTATGATACGTCTAGGTTAACTAGATCGTGTTTGACTAAAATTTTGAACATACATGCGAATTCGACTGAGAAAATCAGCTTTAAAGTTTATGCAAAT
>WUAP02141458.1:0-12155 GCA_015163945.2 Stichodactyla helianthus | reverse complement strand
CAACAGTTCTTGTTAGTTATAGAACTCATGTTTTGTTAATGAGTTCTATAACTAACAAGAAACTTTATATAAAGAGTTATCTTCATTATCTTCTTCATTAGTATTCTTTATATAAAGAATACTAATGAGGAAGACTTTACCGGGTTTAAAGCCTCATGCATGTGAGTGATTTGAGGCTTTGGATAGGTTCAAATGCTCATGAATTATTCATGAGTGTTTGAAAGAAATATAAATTGGTGCTGAAAATGAACTTATTTTATTTCTATAATCATTGCAAAAACTGAATATTATAAATATTGATAAATTGTGTTAAGTTCTAAACTGCTTCATACACATTTTTACCTAAATATCTTGTACGATTTGATGCATTATAACCGAAGCATAATATTAACGTGTTGCCTGTTCGCCGCGGGAAGCTATCATATTCATTTTATATTATGCTATCTTTTAGATTAGGGATAGATTGATTATATCTGTTGATATATTTGAAACTGTTTATTTTTGTTGAGCTTGGATTTGGCTTCTATAAATACGCGCATGGTTATTAAAGATGAAATTTAATTTCAAAAAAATGATAATTTAATTTTTATTTTTATTTTCGTGCTATTTCTTTTCATTTTGAATCACTGAAAGGAAAGCTTCCTATGCTTACAAAAAGCTATAAAAGATAATGTTTGGTCAGGTTTTTCAATTTCTGTTATTATATTTTAAAAGCTTTTGGTCTCAGCTTCGACTAACAGTGTTGATGAGGATCGACTCTCAACAATAAAAATAAATTTCAAATCCTTTGATATTTATTCAAACAATTTCAAAAATTAAATAAATCTTTAAATCGTATGTTTTCAATTTTACACGAATAAAATTGACCTCGTTAGCTATACATAAATAGAAATATTGATAAATGTCAGTCAGTCTCTTAGCCTTCACTTGAACTATTAGGACCTTCATTATGTACTCTGCGTGAACACGTCTTTTGCAGCCCCCCGGCTATAAAGGACCCCACGGGCTAGTCTCCTATAGTACTCGGAATCATCATACCCTGGCCGAAATGTTGATCTTTCAAAATTTCATGGCTTTGCTGAGGTTCAAGGGGAAAAAAAAGAAGTAATAGTAGAAAATTTTTTTGTAAATGACTGATTAGCAACAAATCCATTAAACTGAAGTGAAAGCTTTACCTACAGAGTACAACAAAGCCTGAAGCACTGCAGTAAAACAATGTAAAACGTGCGAAAACTCATTAAAGACAAACAAATCAGCTTGATAAGATATTAATATTGACATAGCGGAAAGGAAATTGGTTTTTCCTTGGGAATTTCAAATTCATCTCCAGCGAGAGCTCGGCTTAAGATGTGCGGTTACCATGACATCAAAATAACGGCAATAAAGGTAATTAAACGCCAGGCATTAAGTTATAGACATTTTCGCCGTTATTGCCCCGATGGTCTTTAATCACTCGGCAGCCATGTTTATTCCCAGAGAATGAAAACTTTTGTTCTTCCCCGCGTGAACTCGTTCTGAAGTGTTTAATTTCGAGGCCACGCGGGAGAAATGTATTGTTTCAGCAAACATGTCCGCCGCCTGATTAAAGCCCATTGGCATCATGTTTGTGAGCTAGGCTTTTAGGTAAGTTTGAACAAAACAATCACCTACGTTTTCCTCTTTTTGCATTCAACTCATTCCTTTCTTCCTCTGTTTTACAATAACTTATAAATACCTCGCGCCCTGATTGGATATTTTTTATCATCAGTAACAGAACACAGAAATGCTGTCGTCATCGAGCGCGCCTTTTTCCGTTGTTTGTTTTGCAAAACTTTTTTCCTGTTAATGTAAAAAACTAATTGGCATACGCCTCGTGAGTCCACACTACGCATGACGCAATTTATCATCAATAAGAGGACAGAAACATAAAAATGTCAATTTGCTATACATTCATCTGTGATTACCGTAAGTGTTGTTAATCTTAGAACTCTCCTTTACGGTCTAATTTCCCCTTCGCCTTTCGCTCTTTCGTTCATTCATTTACATATCTTTGTGCATATTTTATTCCTCCCTCTCTTTATTTATTTATTCACATTCATTTATTTGTTTATTTGTTTATTTAATCATTTCATATATTGAAAATTTCTTCATTCATTCTTTCACTTTTTTTCTTTCATTCTCAGTTTTATGCATGTCATCGTTATCCTTTGTTTTTCATTTATTAACTCATACACTCATTTGTTTCCTCGTTCATACATGCATTCCAGGCTTGTTCACTCATCCATTCGTTCGTTTGCCGGTTTAGTCAAACATGCATTCCAATGTTTCAGGTAATAATTTATTTTCTATAGGATATTAAATTGTAACTTATTTTACTAATTGTGTATTTATGATTCGTTTTGATAGCTCACCTTTGTGTTGTTGTTGTGCCCCCCGTCCCAAAATTGCTCTTACTTTAACAAAAGGATACGTTACGATTAAAAAACCGGCTGCATATTCAACTTCTTTACTAGTAATTTATTATTTCAATGAACCTATAAAGAAATGCAGTCTAAATTCATACAAAGTTTGTCCTAAAGCTGCACTGTGTCGTCTATATCAGGTTGCACTGTACAATTAGCCAATGTCATACCGTGAGAGACTGGGACGAGTCTCTAAATTTTGATAATGTCAACACAAGACTCACCTAGAAAGAAAGAGCATATCGAGCTATGCAAAATCTCAAAGTTTGGTGTTAATTGGTTCAATATTGAACGTTTTACAGCCGTTCTAATATGGTAGAATTTACAAAGAAATGTATGGTTGTAGGGACAAATATCGGGCAATATCGCGCGATATGCTCTTTCTTTCTAGGTGAGTCTTGTGTTGACATTATCAAAATTTAGAGACTCGTCCCAGTCTCTCACGGTATGACATTGGCTAATGAATTTCCGGCGTGGTATCTTTGGTAAATTCAGTGTGTTTGGTATTGAGTTATATATCATACAAGAGGAAGAGTGTTTGTATAGGAGATAAAACACTCTTTGAAGGGTTTAAGGCCCAGTTGAGACGTCGAACTTTTGTCGCGTCGAATCTAATTGCCTTTGAGGTGACCGCTGTTTTTCTTTGAAACTAGTAGCATTATGTGCCAGGTGTCTCTAGAATGTGCCAGGCGTTGGGGGCGGTAGACGAAGAAAAATCCATCCCATAGAGCCCTTGCGCGCTAAAAATGTGTGAGAAAAGACAAGCACCGCTAATGAGCAGTGCACTACTGAGTCTGCGTATGCTGCTTATGCTTATGTCATTAGTGAGGACCAGGCTTAACTCATGCTGTCACCTGGTGCTAAGCAATAGAGCTGATGTCTTATACAGTAGTTCTCGGCCTTTTCTTAACCGTTGTCCTTAACGGGCAATTAGATTCGACGCAGCGAAAGTTTGACGTCTGAACCAGGCCTAGTAGTCCATTCTCAAGCCATTAACAATTCTTAGAGAAAATCGAAAAGTTTGCCAAATTTTGTTCAGATATACCATTTTCAAATTAGCTACCGCTGTGGACGCTGTGTCATTTCATTGCAGACTGCAGAGTTAGTCCCATTTCAAGGTCAAACTATTCACTAATACCAACAATAAATTAAGCGTGGAGTGGACAAATTTAACAATGCTTTAAAATCCCACGAAACATCACTGAAACACGTAAATAACGTTTCTTTGGCAATCTAAAAATGAATGGAAAAATTGAAATTCAAAATAGATGGAATAAAATGGTGCATTTAAGTGTTTTAAACTTGAAAGTGATCCCTAACATTCCCAAACCTTTATTAAGAAAGAAAGCACGCTTTTATCTTTTTTTAGGGTGACCGTGCAAGTATTCAATTTAAAGAAACACAGTCTTTAATCTGTAGAAAGTCCTTCAGTTCAGACTTCTGTATTTTGTTGTCATGGTTTCTGTCAAGTCTTGAGAGAACAGTGTTTGAGTACTCTTCCATGTCTCTTTCCGTTATCTAAAAAACCAATGAAGAGAATTTATTAGTTGTACATTTTAGGCATCGGTTTTGCAAAAGGAGAAACTCGGTAATAGTATTATTTTTCTACCAAGGAAGTTAAGTAGACATTCCGCGGCGAGTGCGCGGAAATTGTTTGAGCTAACGTCAATTAATTCCAGTTTTAAGGCCATGTACTATCGATACTATCATAGCTCAAGCGCATAGCGGGCGGGCCATAAAAAAGGGGGGGACAAGAGGTTCCATAAATTACGTGCGGACTGCGTAAGCGAGGTTAATAAGATGTTTATTATATGGAAAGGCGTATGATAAGGTTGGAGTGTTCAGTACCGTAAGTTATGGACCGCAAATTAGCCAATGATAGCGCTTGCTATATAATAATGCCTATTATTTTTCAGCAGTGTGTTGAGAGAGAGATTTCTTACCCCATCTCCGTCAAGCACAAGAAGATCTGCAAATAGCTTAGCCAGTTCTGCGCCTTCAATGGTTCCATTTTTATCCTAAAAGTACAAAAGTGTATAAAATGATCGCCTGACAACCGATAATAGTGCTAGAATGTGGAAAGTGGTATTATTTAAAGGGGATGAATGGTACTGTCGCTCTTAAATTGCTTTCCACGACACTTATATCAAATAAAACAAAAACTAAAAATCATCAGTCTGTGTTTGAATGAACAAGCTAAAGTCTAAAGATAGCCAGTGCTCTCAAATGGCCTTCCTCCGTCTAAACCAATAAAAGCGACGTGAGCTTAATCTTATCCAATCATTGCTTGCATGAATGTATATTTAAAGTAATAATGCTCTCAAATGGTTTACAATGAAACTTGGACAAGTCCAAAAGACGTTTAACTTTTTATGGCGACATTAGAGTGGCCGAGTTCTCATGCTCTTAAAGAGCTTTTCTATAAACTAATAAAGTCCACGGAAGCGTATCATTATCCAATCACAATGCTTTAAAACCACTCCCCATATTGTCTATCTCTTGGTGGTGCTATTTACATGGATGCTAGAGTGTTGAATGCTACTATGCTGTCAAATGACTTCCCTTCTCTTAAAAGGCTTTTCTCAAAACCACTAAAATTGATTGAAGCCTAGTATCATTCTATCACTGTGCCTGAAAACCACTCCCCAAATTGTCTATCTGTTGGTGGTGGGATTTGCATGAATACCAAGGTGAAATGTTGGATTCTAAGCGCTGTCAAATGGCTTCCCTTGTCAAAAATCGACGAATAAACATCCCAAATTAATGTAACTTCAATCAGAGTGCTGGAAAACAGGATAGTCTATCTAAATAAAGGTGTCACTCCTGTTGGTATTTGAGTGGATGAGGCTCAATCTACTAATCAAATGGCTTCCCTTTAAGTAAATGAAGATTTTCACCTATTATTACTCATTTAATCACAGTTCTTGAAAACATCTGCCTAGCATTTGTGTTCATATAAAGACGTTTATCAAGGCACCATATATATATATATATAGTACTCTCAGATGGCTTTCCTTTAAACCAATATGAAAAACCACTTCAGCTTAAAATCTCCCAATCGCATCACAGTGCTTGAGAACAGCACAAGAAGTCCATATTTTATCTCCTTGTACTCTTTATTGATTAAGAGTTAGAGGCTGAAGTGAGTGATTTACCGTCCAATACACGCACGCGCTGGCTGTAGAATGAACGAGAAATCAAATACAGCACGAAGCGGCGATAGCCAGTTGTAGGAACAATTTCGAGTTCTTTCTACTGAGTGAGCAAGTGCAAGACGTGTATTGGCCGGTAAATCATGAACTAGAAGTCTCTAACCCTTTTAATATTCAATTAAGTGAACAGTATTGAAAAAAACGACGTACGCATCCTTTTTGAAAAACAAAGTCAAAAACACATATATTTGAGATATAACACGCTTTGATTAGCTACCGTGTTTATATATTAGAGAACAGAGAGACGCTCGCGCCAAAATAGCGAAAAATATTTCATACGCAGTAAAAAAACATGCGCGCTAGATTTATGTAGCTTAATTAAAGCACGTCGGAGAGCAAACCAGCTTTCAGAATTTTGTACTGTGCACGAAGTTTGAATATTCAGCTACTTTATGACATTTTGATAACCATTGCTATTACCTTATCGTAATTGGCAAATATTTTCTCAAACTCTTCGGCTGAGTTTCCCTGTCAAGAAAGACATTAAATTTTCCGTCAGACTTTCCAATTCATCTCAAGAAACACTGATGCCTCTAGCTTTCTTGCTTTAAGCAAGCTTACCTGGAAGCTTGGAGATGTCGCATCCACTTGAAGTAAGCTATTATAAAAAGTTGAAAAGGCACAATTATATTTGCAGTAATGATTTCGGGTGTGCTGTGACATGATCCACGCGCAGTTAGTTCACAGGTTGTGTAAGGTAATGCACAGCTGCTCACCCCTCCCCCTACAGGAAAAACGGGTTTTTTCCCCCGTATGGGAGAGGGGTGAGCAGCGGCTGTACATAGGTTATATACCTCTTAATACGTTGTGCGTAGTGTTTTACAATTTCAGACCACGTTTTTTTTGTTGGACAACATTTGTTGTTTGTTGACTCTAAAACTAATCTTATCCACAAGGGATGATACGTGGTCTGAAATGGGGAAATATTAGAACGGCAAGGTCTATTACTAAAAGCTACTCACTCAAATAAATCATTCCTTGAAAGACTTCCACTTAGTTCTTGTTTCTTGAATTTTCGCAACTAGTAAATAAGAGGGAAATAAGATAAAGCTCACAGCCTTAGGAACAATTCAAATGAATTTGTAGCGCATATTAGATTCGTATGAAATGATGACAACCTAGGGATAAGGATTGGAATGGTGTTGATGGCGTCGACGTAAAATATTTGAGTGGAAATCCTGGGAGTTATATTCACAGTAAAGTCATTACATAAATGAAAGTGATTCCGGCGAATATTTAAATAATCGTAAAAATACATTAATGCCACAAGTCGGGATATTTTTTCGACCAATCAGAATGGAGGATTTTCGCGCGCTTTCCGAAGACGCGTCCGCGATTTTCGTTCACTATTCGAGAGGTGCCCGGAAAAGCTAAAAACTTTATAAAACCTTCGAATAAAACTTTTATAAAGGCCACATTATGGAGGAAAAACATCAAAAGATGAGACAAATGATCCTTAAAATGAATCAATAAGTTTAAGAGAGCTGTTATCTGGTATTTAAAGCTTCATAAGGTCAGTTCCAACAGTTTTTAGTTTGTTTATTATCTTGAATTAGCTTGTGGCCATAAGCTCATTAATTTTAAATATTTTCACCTCGATTATTTTATCTTCTAAGATTTCAAATAACAAACAGAACATTGTTGAAGCTCTATACTTTCCTTCGGCATATATTTAGTCTTGCCACCAGTACAAGATTGGGAAAAAACTCAATGAGTTTCTGGTTTGTGCTCAACTTACCTAAGCAGGATAAACTTACCAAAGCAAGCTTTAGATCTTTGATTTTTTTCTCCAAGGCTTCATCACATTTCGTGTGTGGACGACTTTTTAAAATCAAATCACGGAGAAATTTCTATGGAAAAAAATATGCATATAAGTTAAGTTAAGAACTCACAAGAGAGACCATCAAGATATTTTTAGCTCCCTAGTCAATGCACAGCACTACTCTCACTACTTACGTCTAATTCAGCCCCTTCGAGACTTCCGTTGCTGTTGACATCGTAATGATTCCATATCTATATAAAAATTAATCATAATTTTTTACAAAGCGAATAACGACCATAGAAGGGTAAAATCTAACAGAGTTGCGCCTTGGGTTTCCTGTGGCACCATAGGGTTCCCAATAAATTTTTAGAGTAAAAAGTTTGTATACCTTAATGAAATCAACTCCACAAATCGTTTTACCATGATGACAGAATTGATGTAAGAAGTTAGCTTCGGTAGGCAAAATGGCTTTCAGCTAAAAGGAAAAGCGATATTAAAAAAGATCTGATTGCAAAGGTTTGCGTCGCTCAGGCTGCGACGTGGGCTAGCCACTGTTATGATCATGGATTTGATACTGAGATCCACTATCATATGTAAGGGCCTGATTATATGAAGTGCGCTGGCTCGGTTTGCGGGAAATCCCGGCTTCTCTATAAAACACACAAAATTAGGTCGTTGCGATTACACGGAAAACGGGCCAGTTTCGTAAGCCGAGCCTGCTCAACCGGGCCAGACCGCTTCATATAATCAGGCCCCCTAATTACAAGAGTACTAGAGTTTTTTGTTGCTTTTCTCCTGTGCAGTGGAGCTCCAGTTCCTCATTCCAGAAAATCCAACTTCTAAATTCCATTTGGAAATGACCATCCGACTCGAGAGTAACCAAGTACTCCAAGTGAGTTGAACGCAAAAATAATAGACTAAATCCACTTGGGCGTAATGTTTTCCCATTTCAGACCACGTGTCATTCCCTTGCTATGAGAAAATGATTCTTTATTTGAGGCTCATCCCTATTAACGTATCTTTTCAAGCGCCACCGAGAAACAAAGAAATAGTACCCAATGGAATGACATGTGGTCTGAAATGGGAAAGCACTAGGCCCAATTGAAGTTGGTCAGTTACGATACATATCTCGATAAGCGGGGAAGTCCTTGAATTTTAGCTAATTTGACATTCACGTGATCGATTAATCGTTTTTCTTAAGATTTCAGAACTTTCTATTTTTGCAACAATTTGTTTGAAGCCTTTCGGCCCGTGATCGTCGTTTTTTCTTCGCGATTCAGTTTCAATGAGTAACGAGTCTTGCAAGCGTTGCTGAATTTGTTATGAGAAGTAGAATTGAGTCTACTTTTCGTAACAATTCACGACAACAATTTCGTGACCACGTGCAGTGTCTCCCTCACCCCCATCCCCCGCCTCCGCAACCTGCCCAAATTACAACTTATAGAAGTTACAAGTAGCATTGCCTAGTGTAACACCGCCTTTACTGCAAATAGTCCCATAGGCCTTCCCCCCCCAGCGAAAAATGGTTTCCCCTACTACCTCATTCTTGTCGATTTTGCCATCATGGTTCTTGTCCAACTTATAGAACAGTTCTGATGTCAACTGTTTGAGTGAATCACCGCAAAGCTAAGGAAAAGAAATCGTTCGTGGTTAGACTCATGAAAAGGGAAATAAATTTTAAAAATATCTTATGATATACCTATAGAATGTTAAATACGAATATTTATTATTTCTATGTATTTCGAGTTGAGTTCCAGTTTTTTATATATTTCTGTGTCCGTCATTTCCCGTCATTTTCCGTCATTTTAAGAATAAACGAAGTACATGGTCAGAGCTCGCGCGTCGCTTTTTATTTCTTCCAAGAATCGAAGGGTTCTGGAGTCTGCTATCGCCTTCTGATTAGAAATACGCTAATGAAAAACCGCCTAAATAGCCCAGCTATCGCTTCTTGGCCGGAGGACCAAAAACAATTACGCGGCTTTGAGTACGAACATGCCTATAAAATATAGTCTCGTGGTCGAATAATCCTATTTTAGACAAAAGATAACACACGGGTATAATAATTAAATGCTAAACACCGCATTTTGGACCCTTTTTGAAGCCTTCCTCGGAGAAAAAGGGAACAAGGGCCGAAACGTCCGTAAACTATGTTTATCTTACAGGGACGTATCATAGTTTATTAATGCCAACTCGGAATTCTGTTTAAGCGTGTTAAGATTCGTTACAGGTGATACCTGCCCTGTGTGTGTTCTTGCTAGCTGATAAACAATTATTAAAACATGAATTATTGATCGCGACTGATTGGTTTTAGTATTTGAATATTAAGCTTGGAAGCAAAGATAGATGGTAAATTGAAAGGTTTGGAGTTTTTTTGTGAAAAGTGTTAAGAAAGCTAGCAATTTTTACATGTGACTTAACTTTTGAGTTTCTGCAAATAAGTGCATTTCGTCGAAGTGGAAAAGAAACCCGTTTTTTTTTTTTTTTTTTTTTTTTCCGGTTTGGAAGAGCATAATTTTTTAAATACTTTTTTGGTGGGAATAAAAGTCGTCGCTTGAAATTTCATCCATAGAATATTTAGCCATATTCCTTGCTAACTGAGCTTACCCAACCAAAATATTTACAGGAACACTCAGTTCGTCTTTTCTATAGATCTCAGGTTATTTATATTATCCCATTATTTTTATAAGCCTGGTCTTCAAAACTTTTACCTCGTCAGAAGCTATTTCTTTAACGAAATCCTCTAATTCTGTCTTCTCGATAAAGCCATTTCCTGACAATTGTACGCAGAGAAAATATTCGTTAGATTTTTATTTAAAACCTCACAAAGCAAAATAAAGGGAAATAAGAATGTGACAATTCTTAAAAGTCATTTAATTTCATTTTCATTTTCATTTTCATTTTTTTTATTTTTATTTTTATTTTTTCTTCTTCTTCTTCTTTCTACTTTACTGCCAAGAAATAAAGCAATTATGTCCCTCAAAACCAACCATTTTTATCAAACTTATCATTTTTCTACTTTCAGTTTATTTCTTCTATTTATTTATTTATTTATTTATTTTTTTTTTTCCTCCTTGCTTTAACTGCAAAGAAGTCAAACAATTAAAGTGTTCCAAACCTACCATCTTTATCAAATTTTTTGAATATTTCATCCAGGTTGTCTTCCTTGATGGTTCCAACATGCTTTGAAATAAAAGCATCGATCTCTTCGTCATAAGCAGAACACATTTTTTCCTCTGATAAAATCTCTCTAAAAATCAGAGCTGTTGAACAATCCACTGTTGCAATAGAATAGCGTTAATACCGAGAGTGAAGAAGCGATGCGCACTTTATCTGTAAACATCAGCAGGTACACTTAATTGGCTTCCCTAATACACAACTTATTCTGATTGGCTGTAATAGGAATGCCTGAAAATTCAGTAAATTGAAAATTGAATTCATTTTTAATTCATTTTTAAGTAAAAAGATAAAATATAATGAAAGAAAGATAGAAAGTTGTAAATAACTTTCATTTATAAAATACGCTTTAAGAGTATTTTTCGGCATATTTTGTTTTATTAGTGACTTAAGCCTGGTCCTCACTAGCGACATAAGCATAAGCATAAGCAACATACGCAGACTCGGTACTGCATTTATCACCGAGGTGTGAGAAAAGACAAGCACCGCTAATGAGCAGTACACTACTGAGTCTGCGTATGTTGCTTATGCTTATGCTTATGTCGCTAGTGAGGACCAGGCTTTACTAACTTGCTAAAGACAGGAATCCCATCTAGATAGTCTTGAATGAATTAATAAGAAACGCTAAGACTACGCGATTTGTCAAACAATGGCATTATTTGTTTGTTACGAGCCAAACAATGCAAAAGAGATTAAAGTAACAAATTTCTTAAGGCTGGTTTTCACTTGTGTCGGAATCGGAATCGGAATCGGAATCGGAGTCGGAATCGGAGTCATAAGCAGCTTAAGACGAAGTGAAAACCAGAGAACGGAGTCGGAATCAGAGTCATAAGCGCGTCGGAATCGGAATCGAAAGGATCGGAAGGTTTCCATTTTCTTCCGATTCCGATTCCGACTCCGATCCTTACGATAAGTGAAAAACAGAATATCGGAATCGGAAGCAGAAGCAGAAGCAGACAACCAATCACAATGGTGTTCTCCAGGCCCTCTCTAATGCAAAAACAATCTAAGGCCCGGTTCAGACGTCGAACTTTCCATGAGCCGAACCTAATTACATCAAAGAAGACCGCCTAATTATCCATTGTATTGAATGAGTTCGGCTCATGGAAAGTTCGACGTCTGAAACGGGCCTAATTGAGGCTTCTGCTTCCGATTCCGATTCCGATTCCGGTTCCGGTTCCGCTTATAACGATCAGTTTTGACTTTTATCGACTGCTTATGCCTCCGATACCGACTCCGATTCCGACTCCGACGCAAGTGAAAACCAGCCTTTAGGCTACAATACTAAGCAAGAAAAAATACAGAAGTTCGGCGTTGGTATTTTTTTCGGGTTGTTGTTATTGAATCTCAAATTTAATCCGGCCAATGAATATGTAGTTAAAGATGTAACTATTTCAATTCTCTACTTCCACATGCCCCATAATGCTTTGCGCTTTGGGGGGAAACGGCAAGAGAAATTTTAAATATTACCATATAAACTAATCAGAATGGACGAAAAAACAGATAATAATGCTTATGGATATACCAGAATTAACCAAAACCAGAAAGAAAGAAATTTGAACAGGT
>WUAP02141457.1:0-27561 GCA_015163945.2 Stichodactyla helianthus | reverse complement strand
ACAAGATCTTAATTCCACTGGGAAAAATCCTGCGAAGGTGATTGGCTGCTATTGTTTTGGCCGGAACCATCAATTGTACATGTAGCTCAAGTCACGCAACAAAATTGCTAGTTTAAACAGGTCTTAATGGATGTAGAATTTCAACATGTAAGAGAAAACCCAAAGCCATACTCAATGGTTAAAATACTTAGATTGGAGAAGAATCCCAATTATCAAAAAAAGGATTGAAACCTTCTCTGACAGCTTATTGCACTATTCACTATTCTTATTGCTTTCCCACTTTATATTTGATATTTCAGGTGTTAATAGAGGCTCTTGGTATTTTGAGGTAAAAAAATGTTCAGCTTTCAAAGATTATCATTGATATTACAGGCTTTAAAGAAAGAGAAAAAATTAGTTAGAGATGTGTTTCCATGAACAAGTTTTATTTTCACTATTTGTGTAGTCATTTCAGTTATTTATCAGATAAGAATAAGGTACATTGTTTTTATTATTTAAGATAACAGTAGAAGATATGCTAGAAGAGACTGCCACTAGACTTGGATGGTCACGGCTTTATGGTAAATAAGAACAGCTTGTTCCATTAATTATGTGGCAGATGTTAATGGGGGCTTTCTATAGACCGATCTTTAATTTGCTGACTTCAATGTTTACATTTTGCCTCATTAGCATAGGCATTTCATTTTTTAACCAAACTAACACCAAATCAACTCTGAATATTGAAAGAACATGGCAAAATTAGCTTTCCTTGAAAATTTGAGCTCAGCACATGAAATAGTTTTTGCATAAAGTGGTTTTAAAAACTCTAAATTTTACAGAGAATGTATGGGCTCATTAGCGCTTTTACCACCCAGAAATTTGAAAACTGATATTTCGTTTGATATTGCATGGAAAGAGCTAAAAATTTTGTAGATTTCTTATATCAATAAGCACTTTTAAGTTTTGAACTCCATTTGCATTTTTCTTGACTTTTTAAAGTTGAAAATTCATATGCTAATGAGCAAAATACTGTAAACAAAGATTGGTCTATTCATATTATATTCACTGCTTTCCTATGACCCATAAAACACTTCATTTTGGCTCATTTGCACCAAATTTGAAAGGTACTTTGCATGAACACGTTAGCTTTCATGTATTTGATAAAGCTTCCAAAAATAGCCACACCTCATTAGGGCATTCATATTAAACCCACTCCTATCATGTTTTTTAAAGAAGTTTGCCATTATTAGGAACTTATCTTTAATCAATGGAGAGGGGGATTGAAATTGGGGGAAGGTCTTCATTTTTTTTGCACCTCAAAGGTGGATTGATATAAGTTTTGGTGTGGGCACACATTTTTGGGTATCCATCAAATTAAGAGCCTGTTTTTTTCTCATATCTCGTATGGTGAGGGGGCAAAAAATCATCATAGAAAAAATTAAATGCACCAATTCTCCCTGCTGATGATATAGTCGTTCCCAAAAGCGTTGTCTAAATGAAGAGGTTTATACAACAATAAAGTCTGAAATTAAATATTAGTTTTTTGTGTGCTTGGAACTAACTAGGAATTTAAAATGCACCATTACATGCATGTACAGAAAATGTCAACAGTGGTTAAGAATGCCGTCATGTACTTTTGTATCACATGCAAATTAAAAATTCCATGCAAGGAGATTGAATACTTTTAAGTACTTTTTTTTATTAAAATGACTTTGTCATATAAACCTTTTTTTACTTGGACAACGTTTTTGGGAACAACTGTAAGTTCCTTAGATGATTATTGCCTTTTATTTTAGGCAATCTACAAGCGCCATTAGGATATGATAGATTTAGTTATTCCTGGCGAAGTAAAAAAGGAACTCGCTTCCACCAGAGTAGGGGAAAACACTACAGGTATGTCTGTCTATTGGCCTGTCTGTCTGTCCAGTATGCCAATCTGTCTGTCTTGTATTTTGTATTAGGCCCGGGTCACACTAGGGTAAATTTGTTCAGGTATGTGTTTATTTTCACGCCTAAATCTGTCATCATATTGACTTTCCTAGTGCAACCATGTGATTACAAATTTTTGAAAAAATTGGAAATTGACCAAAACTTCAGAGAAGCCGTAGTGCTAGGGTGGGGCTGACTGATTTTGCTAATTTTATTGAAAACAAAAGATCTTGATTCCACAGTTGACAAGATACGTCAATCATGAAACTCTAAACTACAGAAATAGCTAGCACAGGAAAGATTCCTCGTCTTCTTTAGCAATCATGAATGGTAGCGGATGTGGCTTCTATTTCAATTCAGGACCATATCAAAATTATCCTGGATATTTTAGCAATCAGCTCAATCCTTCATTTAATCAATTCAGTAACTTCACTTTATGTTGACTACAAAGTCATCGATTTCTCGCTCTTAGGATGGCAGCAGTAAAAATAATGCCGTACTGGTTCAACCACCTTTCATACAACATCCGTAAAACAAATAATTGAGCATTTTGCTGGTTTTGAATTGATGATATTATAAGAAGAATAACGAAGGTTGCAATGACTTGGTTTGACCTCATGATGTTTATAGAATGATAGTAATGTGATGTGTTGTAACAACAATAATTTGATATGGTTTGTTAATTGATATGCAAACAAAATACTGTAGTGCAACTCAAATGAATTTTTTGATTTTTTCACATTTCCGGTCCATGGTAAAAAAATAATTTTAACAAATCAGATTTTTTGTCTCAGTGCGACCCAGCCCTTATACATTACTGACGAGTATTTTAGATCCTTTTTTGTCTGCTAGAGCATGTTAGTGATAATGGTTTTAATTGTATCTTGTTATTCCATTACAGCGACAGTGGTTACACAGTGGGTGATGTACTAGGTTTCTTTATCCATTTGCCTGAGAATGGCAGACACCCTGGTAAGTATTGTGGAAATCATTAAATTAGCTGTAAGTTGGAGTAGAGTAAGTTCAAGGGTCACAACTTAGCTTTCAATTCCCCCTATCTAAAGAAAAGTTTGAGTCATGAAAAAAAGAACACTATTAAGGGAGGATATTTCATACTTTAAGTAACAGAGAGTTTCCTACAACAAATCTAAGCATGTGACCAAAGGTAGCTGTGGGTGGAATATTTCATGCTTAAGATATGACATGGCCATATTAATTTTATCACATGACCAAGGGTAGGGAAGGAATTTTTCATTCTCAAAGATGCTGCTCACAACTTTGAACACATAAATAAGTGTGGGAAAAGTGTAGCTCATGTTATGGTAATTCCTATTAACTGATTTTTAATGCATTTTGTTAATTTTTCTTTTGTTCATCCTCAGCAACATTTCTACCTCAAACATTCAAAGATCGGGTAGGTTCAAAGTAATTGCTGTTAACAACCACTAAGGGCCTGATTATATGAAGTGGGCTGGCTTGGTTTGCCAAGATCCTGGCTTCTCTATAAAACACACAAAATTCAGTTGTTGTGGTTGATGGAAAACGGGCCAGCCCTGTAAGCTGAGCATGCTCAAGTGGGCCAGTCTATATAATCAGGCCTTCATACACCAGTCCTCCTGATATTCATTTTTCTGATTTCATGTTGTCTTTGCATGACAGGCAGTAACTCACAGTATTGGATTCATTTTTAGGCTCTTATCAAGTTTAAAAACTATCTTTACTTTGAAGAAAAAGATCAAGTAGATGAAGCTATCAAAGTAAGCAAGAAGAAGCATTTCCTGGCCAAAAATATTTAATCAAAGGATTTTGGGCTTGCTTGGGAATTGAAGGAGAAGAAAAACAAATGAAAGGGAGGAGAAAAGGAGAGGAGGAAGGAGAGCATTACCTAAAATAATTACACTTAATGTATGTTTAATATACTAATATCATTGTTTTCCAGAAATTAACAACATTACCAGGAAGTAAGGTAATATTCAATTAGGTGATTTTTTCTTCACTGAAAACAAAAAAAACAAAAAACAAAAAAAATCAAAAAAATCAAAAAAATTTGTTCTTTTTCATTACAGATCAAATTTTACAAAAATGGAGTTTGTCAGGTAATAATTTGATTTGTGCATTAGCATGCCCAAATATGAGAACAATTTTAAAATATTTGCAAACTGCTATTTTACCTAATATTCTAGTCCCTGGAATCCCCAGTGGCCAGACAACATTTCTTCTGCAGCACTGTTACCTTTTTTTAAACTCTAGGGAGTTGCCTTTGAGGATATCTTTGATGGTACATATTACCCAGCAATCTCACTCTACAAGAGTGCAACTGTAAGTATTTTGTAATTTGATGATTTTCCTGAGGGGAGGGGGTTACTCTCATATAATGTTCTGCTGGATAGGGTGTGGTTTTTTAGGATTTTGGACTTAGATTGGGTTATAATTTACAGTGTTGTGTCTTGAACTGGATATGTTTGTTCAAGATATTGTTGTCATAGATAGGGTTAGGGTTTTCAGATTTTAGTGGCATATCCCTATCAATAAACCGCAATCTCATTCCCAGAGTCACCTGCGGCTTTTCTGGCATGCAGTCGAAAGCTACAAGAGATGGTCTTCTGCTTCTCGGTCCTGACCAGGAGAAACGCAGGCTCTGGTAACAAGATTGAATAAACTACCCCTAGTACCCCTGACTCACCCAGGGGATTTTTTTATTCATTGGCTGTGGATTTTATTCCCTAATCCCTATGATTTTCTCTTTTTTGTCTTCTTATAGGTTAAAGTAAATTTTGGTCCTGATTTTCAGTTCCCACCCACTGATGAAGATTTCAGACCAGTAAGCCATTATTTTGTTACTATCATTCTGTTTCTTAGGGTGTCTAGTCGTCAGTCAGTCGACAAGGTGTCTAATTGACTGTCTGTCTTATTGCTTAAAGTTCTGTCTCTCTGTCTGTCTGGGCATCAAGGTTGTAGGGGACGATTCCAAACCTTTTGGGACCTTACTTTTCGAGTTTCAAATTTCAAATCCCCTGTAACCTAACTTTCTCGGGTAGTCAATTTTTACTTGTTACCTTTTTTGGTAGCTGTCCATCTGTCTGGGTTATTTTTGTGTGTGTGTTTGTCTCTCTGTCTGTCATAGTACATCATTTCATTAACTCATGTTATTTTTTAGATGGGGGAAAGAGCAGAAGACGTTATGATTGAACAAGTAATGGCTGACAGCCTGTACCATGTTGAAGCTCTAGAAAAACCTGTCCCACTTACCGACAAACCTCTTCTTGGAAAACGAAAATAACGTCTTTTGATAGTTCACAACCTTGAACAATGCACAATATTTAACAGAACTCCATATATCAGTAGCTGCGGTCGAGCTTGTAGGAATGTAAAAAAAACATGTTTAGCAAGACATTTGAAAAAATATGTACATATATATAAAGAAAAATGAAGAGCTATACTTCGGGTCATTAGTGACCGCATCGCCTGTTGTCGAATGTCCTTTGGCGAAGATCTTAATATACTTGTATTTTTTTCACGTTTCAGTTTATCTTATTGGCTTTTTTTTTGTTTACTTTTCCGTTTTTCTATAGCCAGTGTTTTATTAAACGATGCAGAATAATGTAACGTGCCAAAAACTTAAGTCAATAAACTTCAACATATTTTCTAAACGTTTACAAAAAGACTATTATAGGCTATGTCGAACTGTCGTATTTTGTTATCAGAAAACCTATAAACAATAAGGATTTTTAAATTAAAAAAGTAAATTAATAATATTTCATTGTATGTTATTGTATATAGTTTACTAGAACTTTCAGGAGTAAAGGTGCGACTATTGAAGGGATGCACTTCAAATCAGTCCTTTAAGACCCTTATATTTTTACTCGTCATTATGTTAAATCTTTTAATTTTTTCTTTAAGTAAGGAACGTTCAAAAGTGCTTGCCTTTAATTAACGTACATTTTAAAGGGAAATCTTATAGGCAAAAGTTTCCATTTAATATCGCTGAGACTATAAAAAGGATTCAATGTCACATCTTCACCTATAAAGCTTTGGGGGATTTTACTTAATGTTAAACTAGATAGTAGAAATTTGTTAATGTATGACATTTTAAAAATAGAATAGGTCTATAATCCCCGACAGCGAAGGGTGGCATGGTATGTACAAGCGAAATTCGACACAGCTTTGATTTCGAGATACGAAGCTAACATAACGTGAAAAATTTCCCATAATTAGTTCCCTCAAGCAGTGCTTACTTTAATACTTCTTTTGAAGTTTAATAAAAGAAAAGAAAAATAAAAGAACTAAGGAAAAGCGGGAATAAAAAGAGATAACGAGGATACCATTTAAGTGTTGGCGTTGCCGTGGTGATCTGTGATGACTGGCAGTACAAGGTCACGTGGCATAACATGACGTTTGTTTTGAGAGAGATTGAAAGCGAGGCTTATAGTAAGCTGAGACACAAAGTTGCTCCAGTGCGACATGAAATCTTCCGAGATTATTCCACTCTAGCCGTTTTTTTCTCAGCCAAAATGGGGAGACGTCCAAAGCAAGAGGCTCCAAAACATGGTACAATGAGTAGAGCTGCTGTCAAAATAGCCCTTTGTCGTGTTGTTTTGCTCAATTTTCTCCCACGAGGGCTTGAAGTTCACACTAATTGTGGGCTGTCATCGCTCACACACTCAAATTTCAATTCACTTGTCACACGCGTGCAGCCTGCAAAAAAAACATGACAAAACGCTTTAATCCACCTCTTTTTACACCTGACAACTCCTCGTTTTCTAAGAGTAGATCATTATCTTGCAGTTGCAGAGGCCCAGCCGATGGATGGAATGCGTTCGATGTGGGAATTTGTTTTTATTTCTCAATTCTTACGCGTATTCCAGGACAAGTTCGGGTTTGCTCACTTCGAGCTGGAGGTGCGTAAACAACAACAACAAATGCAGCACAAAACTTCACTTTACTCCACAACAATAAAATCCACTCTCAAGCCCCTAAGACGAATCACTTAATTACGAGTCTTCTGGAGGAATTTCTTGGAGATTTTGGTATTTTTTACGTTGATTTAAGACGTTTACGTTAAAACCAAGTAAACCTCGGTTAAGTACTTTAGATTCAAGCCATCCCCTACTTAACCCTACAGAGACTTTTATACTTTTATCAACTACTATTTCTTATCCTAGGATCTCGAAAATGCCTTCCTGGAAGCAGAAAATTACCCCTTATTCAGTATATTTGCTTCTCTACTAAGAATTCTTCTTAAGAGGCACGATATTAGGTAAGTATTGAGCGTTTTTGGAGTGTTTACGAGTGAACGGGTTAATTTTTAGGCGGAAATATCGGAGTTGTGCGTTGCGGGCCTTCAACGTTTTACGCTCACCACCCAGTTTAATATTGACACAATATATCCGTGTTTCTGGTCACTGATAGTTTATTGTTCTTTTCTTTTTTTAGGATGGACAGCTGGCAGGATGTATTGAGTGAAGAACTAGGAAAACGAGACGCAAATTGGAATCCAATAAAAGACTCAAAATACAATGAAATTTCAGTTGAAGATAGAGTACGTAAAAATGCCGTCATCTGTGCGAATTTTGCTTTCATTATTTCACAAAAATCTATAACGTCTCTTCTTGTATCTAAGCTCCTTAATAATCAAAATTTCTTTACTCAAAATAAAGAATCAATTCCAGCTAATTTAAAGTTTTTAAATTTAATCTGAATATATATGAGCTTAAATTAGTTGATAATTGCTAGCTATAAGGAATTATTGCAAAATGTCAAAATTTTAAAGCTTGGTCAGTTAGCCACACAAATTATCACAATTTTTATGAGTTTTATTTAATTCTTATAAAATCTTTTTTTCTATTATCAATACAATTGAAATTTTATAGTTATTGTTATTTTCCATAAATATTTGTTTAATATGATTGTATCTTATTATAAACATGCAACATATGTAAAAGTTTTTAAAACACTTTATTCTGACACAACAATTTTATTTTAATCAATCAATTCATCAAACAAAGATAAAATAAATATCAAATTTTAATATTATTAATACCTTTCTGTTGAGGGTGTTGTTAATATTTCAGGGACTGTTCAGTCATTTGCTGAAATAATATTCAAAAACACAGTCATTAATTGCCCTAAGAGAATTAAGAATTTAGAAATTTAGGAAAAAATAATTTCAAAATGATAGCAGTTGCATCCCAATCTACATGTATCTATCTTTATATATTATTCGGATTGGGCATAATTAGATTAATTAGGTAAACACAATTTTATCAGTTTTTAGTAAATTGATATACCACTTAGCACATTTGGCACAAGCTAAAAATAAAAGAAAAACTTATTTTTAGATCATTTAATTTGGTGTTATCGCATAGTAATTGCCTTGTGAATTAACAAAGATTAATTGTCTCAGATGATGAAATCAAAGATTGAAAGAGTCATTCTAAACATAAACAGTTCTCCCACAATTCTAATCTGATGATTTTTTATTTCAAGATCTTGCTGCTTCAGCATCTGATAGACTATGTGTGTGAAGATGACCAGAATCCTGAGTTAAAGGAATTCAGAGCAGACTTCCTTAATCCAGATTCCAAGGTAGGATATACCTGATTCCTTGATACGTAAGAAAATAAATTTAAAAATATAAACACAGGGTTTACCTAAGAATCATCATTAATCTTGAAGAAAGACATTTTGGATCATTGCTTGACTCATTGGTTTCATTTTTCTTACTTTTAAAAATAAGTGGAAAAAAACCCAGATAGTTCCAGATAACTTGAGTGTGTTTTATTTTCATTCAGCTTCAAAAAAAACCTGAACAAATGCCTCTAGAGATACTGGTACTAAATTGATTTAGTTTTTGACATGTTTCCTACTTTGTATTAACATTGAAACAGCTATTTTAGAGCTGGGGGTACTTCATTTGTCCAAGTGGTAGGGGTGATCGGCGGTCAGTTTTGAAAATATTACCACCTAAAAGGTACACAAAGAATAACAGAGCTTTTGAAGCCATGTTGATTTGAACCCCTAAAAGGTACGACTATATATGATTCATTTTTTTATTGAAATAAACATCTTTCTTATTTGTTCTTTAATGTTGTTCAATAAGGAGAATTAAGGTATCAGGATACCTTGGAGACCGAATCCTACCTATCATCAATAGGCATGTTCCAACAGGATCAGAATTTCCGCTATGACAACAAAAAACACACCAGCATACTCTGTTGATAATGAGCTTCAAAACAGTGTCTCAGATTTTTACAATAACTTTTTGTTCGAAAAATATTGTTTATTTTGTGAGCGCGAACACTGGAGGCCTAAACATCCGGATTTAACTCGTGTGTGCGCACATTCTAAAAAAGATATCAAAAATCTGAGACACCATTTTGAAGCTCATTATCAACAGAGTATGCTGGTGTGTTTTTTGTTGACATCGGGGAAATTCTGATCCCGTTGGAACATGCCTATCGATAATAGGTAGGATTTGACTTTGAGCCTTATAAATTTTTTTCTGCTCAACAACCAACGACTTCAAATATATTTTCAAAAACTATGTTTATCTAGCTTTCAGAAAATGTATACTTTTATAGAATAATATTGAAAAGACAGCGCAAAATTCGGCTTCCGCGCAAAGCAGTCTCCAACGTATCCTGATACCTTAATAACAATTGGCCCTAAAAGGTATTGAGTCATGTTATGTTACTGACTTTTGAGTCAGACCCCTAAAAGGTTCACACAGGAAATATTTTCAACCCTAAAAGGACTGCCTATCACCCCTACCACTTGGACAAAGGGAGTACCCCTTTGAGTCAGACCTCTCTCCATTTATCCCCATGGGATTTTAGATTTACTTTATTATGTTTTATTTGTATAGAACAAAGGCCCAATTGGACGAGATTCACAGGGCAATATATATTGGTATTTTGATGGTATGTACCATGGAAATTTGCTCTGCAAAAAAGTCTCTCCATTTATTGTTTGGGTTGCATGCTTGTTTATAGAAAAGTTCCAACTTCAATATTTGGACAAACTGAGTGTTTAATATGTATATTTTTTATAGGTTTATGAATGTTAAACATTTAGTGTGATGGGGCCAAATTTCATAAGTACACATTCAATAAGGATATTTTAATGTTTCTCATTTCCATTTTTCCATGCCATCTCATCCTTTTGTTTCTTTACTACTTATTATAATTTTTCAGGGTTCTCCATATTGTTTTACTCAATACTCTTTGATAACAGCTTCATAATGCTAGCACTCTAATTGTATATGATGGCACTTTTGATCTCATAACAGCTCTTCAAGTAAATAATACATCTGTTATTTCCACAAAACTGCTTTGTTAAATGCCTGATCCATAAACTATTTAACCTGAAAAATTCACTGAAAGATTCTTTTTGTAAAACAAATTTTTTTAATAGTTCTGCAGTCTGCAGCAATTAACAGGATGGTGCCCTCCTTTTTGAGCAAAGTCTGAACATAGTTAGATTGCCAGTGTGTGCAATTCCTATTTCTCATCTGCATTTCATGTGGGCAACGTTCTTGAATGACAACAAAAACAACTGTGTGACAAGCATTAATTTGTTACTTTAGATAATATCAAACTGATTTGCACACTAACCCAGTTTTGAGATAAAATGATACAAATCAGTTCAACTGTAGTTTAGTTGAATAACTTCACTCTCTTGTGTGATCTTCCTATTCTATGCACTCATGAAAAGTTATTGTTAAATTATCAAGTTTAAGCATAGAGTAACTAGAAATCTTTGTAACATTTGAACAAACGATTCCCATGATTTTCTGGCTGATCTTTTAGTAATTATCTGGCTGATCTTTTAGTTAATAATTATAAATTTGTGTGTGTTTTTTTTACAGAACCATTTCATTTTGAAGATTTGGCAAAATAATATTTGCTAAATATTTACTTCTATTAAGATAAAGTACAGTTTTAATTCTTTCAGTGATAATTTTATGTTGTTTGTTTTTTGAGAAGAAATTTTGACATCATCTAATAGCAGAAAAAATCACAAAATGCAATAAATTTCAAATTATTTTACTGTTCTAGTATTGTCCAATATTTTTCAAGCAGTAAAAAGTTAAGTTGTGAAGCATTCAGTGGTCATTATTTGTTTCACGGTCATTGAATCTTTTGTAATGCAAGCCTTTTCAATCTTTTGTTGACATACTAACCCTTATAAGGAGGTGAGGTATTGTGATGGTGATCAGCCTTGCATTTAGCCACCATATTTGCATAAACATACTGTGGTTCTATTAGTGAGCCTAGCCAATAGGAATCCACTTCACCAATTAAACAGGTGATATTGAGCCAATCAGATTCTTTAAGTGGCAAACGGGGTGAGTATTTTACTAAGGCCCCCTATGAACTACCAATAAGCCAAAAGCTTTGCTATTGTTTGAATAGCCTATTGACAAGTCCTAAATAAAAAACCTCTTTGTACAGGTACCAGAAGAATGTAATTGAAAGTCAGATGTCAATCAAACAATAACCTATGATCAATGTTTGATGTGATGTGTATGTTTTGCATATATCTTAAAACACCTCTTCATCTTTACCCCAAAAACTACAGCTCTTCTTTCCAAGAAACTACAATCAAGTCACTCAAAGTATGTCTTATTTTCCTCTTTAATCTCTCTCTAGGGTAAAGAAAATTTGGTGCTGTTGATTATTGCAATATAATGGTCTTAAAGCTATAGATTCATAGAAAGTGCAACAGCAAAATTATCAGTGTATTTAAAATATTTATTTTAAGTTCTGTGTTACCTAAGCTGTTCTTTAGTTGTAAGCAAGGGTCATGCTTGAGTCTGCTAACATCCTCGTATTGTGTCTTTAATCTGGTGAAATCTTTTTAATCTGACTAACTGTCATTCAAATCTCTCAACTGCTTCACCTGACATGGTATTAGCAACTTTACTGTAGCTTTTTTGAAGTGGAGATTACAAGTAAAGTGTCTGAAGTTTTTTACTAGAAGCAAGTCATATTGTCAAAGTGCAGCATCAAGTAAGAGATATAATCTAATCTTAAACATAATAATACTATACCTCATAGACTAGACAAGACTTCTAGAGACTTTGCCTATAGTTTTTATTATTTCAGAGATCATCTCAGATCATCTCTAGCAGTTGTTAATCAATACAAGTTGTATTTCTTGTTAGCATAATGTTTTTTAAACAGGTCTCTTGTCCTTGTGATTAACACAGCAAATAGAAAAAGTTTAGTTTTTGTGTTGTTTGATTCAATTGAAACTTTTGGTGGTAAAAATATTCCGGAGTCAAGAATGATTGTTGCCGTTTTGTATTCATGTGACTAAGAAATTATGAAGTCAAGAATTTTGATGTAGTTATAGCTTACTTTTGGTCCTGCTGGTGATGTTGATATTGATGTTAATATTGACATGAAATCAAACATAAGAAGTTTGAAGAATTTTCTACAAAATTCAACACTAACAGTAACAACGGTTGTTTCAAAATGTTGTCTTCATTCACATGTAGTTTTGTTTTGAAGGCTGTAATTGCTATTGTCAACTGATATAAAAACAAATGGAAATTATTGCTTTAGTCTTACAGTAATTACCATTCAACCGTGTTAGTAAGCAGGGTGCCAGGATTCAGTGTTAGAAAAATATACATTTAAATCTATTTGTAGCCATCTAAATGTAAGTCTCTCATATCTAGATAAATGTATTTGTACTGTTTCTTAGGTATTTTTAATTGAGATGTTTTCAAAGAGTTGATCAATTCTGTGTTTCTTATTCATGTCATTATCAGAGTGTTATATTAATCTGGATACATTTAGAACAACAGAAATCCAAAAAATAGACACAACCTAAACACTGGGAATTGAAGTGAAGGGTAAAGGTTAAATAGTTTTATAAAATAGATTTGAAAGGAACTTAAGACTAAAAAGCAGATGGTATATTTTTCATTGAATGCTGGTCACTTTCAGTGAACACAAGCAGCGTGGGATGTTGAAAATTAATTGCCTGATAAAAATTTTCTATATTAAAAACCCAAATAGCGTGAATTCAAGGTGCTCATGTCTAGTCAAGAAATTTGACATAGCACAGTTCTGACGATGGCTCAGCATGACTGTACTGTAAGTCTTTTCATTTGTGTTAAATCATTTTTGGAAAGTATCCCCCTAGAAGTTTTTCCTGACAAAAGTGCATTGAGTCAAGAAAAAGTGTTAACAGAGAATGGAGTTTTTGAATGTTATTTGCTCTGACAAATAGTGTTTGTTGTGTTCCAGAATTTTGATTAAGAATTAGAACTTAGTTACTGTATTTCAAATACTGTGACTCTTTCTGTACCTTGTCTGTTGCCATGATTTTTGCCCTGGGGGTAGGGGTGGAGTTACTCCCATATTACGAAGGGCAGGGATGATCGTTGTATCTTTTAGGGATTTAAATCATATGTCATTCCCTCTTTTTGGGATGAAAGATGAAAAGCTGTTTGTTTTTAGCATAAACAACGTACTTGATTATAATGATATAATGAAAGATAATGCATGCATAGAGATTTATGAAGATGTGTTTAAAATTCTTTAGAAGGATTCAAGCAGTTTGATGACTTTGAGTATATGTTGCAATAAACACAATGATTTTTGTTTTAGATGATTTATCTTTTGTTTCAAAGTGGTATCTTTTAAGGATAAAATGAAACTGGAGCACACATAAACTCTCTCTTTTAGGGGTTATAAATTTAGTTTTTTGAACAATCATCCCTGCCTTTTTATACGGGAGTAACCCTCCCTCCCCCTGAGGATTTTCTGACTATTTTCCCATTAGTTCTTAATAGCATGAAGATTTACTCATCAAATTGAATAATTTTTTCAGATTTGAGACTTTATAAAGAGAAGAAAACCAAAAAGGGGAACAAGAAAAGGTTTGTGCTTTATTCACTTGCTGGCTGAAATGATTTTGCTTTTCCAGCCATTGCAAGATATAATTGCTGAGATTGTATGTAGTGGAATATCATTTTTTATTACATAATTATAATGAAATGCATATTTTTCTTCATTGCAAAAAGCTGATATTTTCACATGTATTTCCACCATGGTTTGTACCTTTTAAAGGTATTTAAAAGCAATAAGGTTTATTCATCAATAATTATATAATAAACAGAATATTACATAGGCACTTTGAGATACGGATTTTATCTTCTTTTATCTCTCACAAGTGAGTGCAGTGAACAAGTGAGAGATCTTTTCAACATGAGAAGATAAAATCCATATCTCCGTGTGCCCATGTAATATCCTCCATATAGCTGGTTAAAGTCTTAAATATCAAACACATTTGCTACTTATCTGTGCTCATAGAACCGCTCTTCATTACTTAGAAAAAAGGAGAGAACGAGTTAAAGAAAAGGAAAGGATATAGAGAGAGAACAAAAAGAAGAAAGGGAGAGACTGAGAAAATGAAAGAAAGGGAAGAGAAGGAAGAGAGAAAAAAGTAGGCAGGAATAGAGAATGAATTAAAGCGAGAGCAAGAGAGAACAATGAAAAGTGGAGGAAAGGAAAAAGGAAGGGAGGGAGAAATGGAAAAAGAGAAAGGAATAGAGGGATAGAATAAGTGAATGAAACAGAATATTTTATTAAGCCAGTAAACCCTCACCCTGGGGCTAAACGTCAATAGGTGCATTAATTTAACCACAAACCACAGAAATCATAATATATAGTCCTATATACAATACAATTATGTAACAGGAAAGTGGACGTGATTTCTGGCTGTGCCAGATGTAATGTAGATTTTAGTCCTAGGTATCAGTGTAACCGTATATCTTGTGGTAAAATTCCACTCAAACTACAAGCATCTCAAGAGAGAGACCGTTTTTCGTTTGAGAGCCAACAGATATGGAATCGACTATTATTATCATTGTCATCTTCATCAGCAGTAGCAAAAATAGGACAGCAGCAACAGCAATAAATACTAACATTTGATAATGATGTAGCGATACGATGATGTTGTTGGTGCTAATGATGCAAGATGATTTACTATAATAATTATAATAATTTTTGATGATGACACTTAGGCCTGGATGACAGTGATGATGACGTAGATGATGATGACGATGATTAATAATGGTAATGATGACGATAATGCTGCTGCAGATGATGATGATGTAATGATTTTTGATGATGATGGTAATGGTGGGTAATGATGACGAGGATATAAACGATTTTTGATGATGATGATGATGATGGTAATGGTGGGTGATGATGATGAGGATGTTAATGATTTTTGATGATGATTACAATAAAAAGGAGAATGTCAATACCTCGGGCACCATTGAGCTACATTTCCGGGACATTCCTGAAGGATTTGGCGCCAAATTCATAATTTTCTCATTAAAACAGTCATTAGGCATTAATCCGTAGTATGAATTAGAGTATCATTCGTCTATACACTCTGATTAACATTTTAAAATTCAATCTATAAAGTATTTCTACTTACATTTTTGTGGGAAAAAGTAGAAAACTCTCCTTTTTCCCCCGCTTTTCTTTCTTCGTCAATCCACGAATATTATTAAGCTTACTGTGCGACTGAGTTTGATCTTATGGCGTAACTTGACACATTTCTCACACTTGAGAAGCCCTTTCTTTTTTACTTTGATAAAACAAAATGACATGATTCTATAATAAAGCTTATCTTGCCCTAAAAAACCGCTATTCCTTGTTTGTCCTGGTTTTATCCTTCACTTCGTCCCCTTCTTGTACGGAAGTCACTTGCGGTTTGCTACCGAGAGAGAGATAGATGATTGTTAACAATTTATTTAAGATTCGGTGAATATTTACTAGCTTGTCGTTCGGTTGAAAACTAAAGCGAAGAAATACTTTTTTAATGTGTTTTTATTTTCTGTAAAAAGAATATATCATTTTTAATTCTTCCGTTAATTTTTTTTCTGTCCCCGAAAATCATGAATTTATAATTTGGTTTCTTTGACGCGGGATTCAATTCAAGGTATTAATTGATCGTCATACTTGACATTTGTAAACAGAGGACATGTTGGTCGATATTCCTCGTGTCTCGTAGCATCTGAGGTCGTTTCTCCTTCACGTTATCAAATATTTAAATAGAACGACTTTTGCGTTTTATAATCTCCTTCTCTCTCTCGAACTACATTTTTCCTAGAATTCATAGTTTATATTTAGCCTCTTTGTTCTGTTTTATCTATCAGTCAAGACAGCTATTATGTTGGTTTTTAAGCCTCGGTGTGTTGGAAATGTAGATAATGAACATTTGCTCCCAGAACAAGAAAATTAAATTACCATGAAGCGAATATGATAATTAGCTTGAACATCTGCCGTAATATCACTCATCAGTCTGGTTGGTTGGTAAGACTTGTGTGTGTGTGTGATGCGTATGTTGGCTTGACGTGCCATAATACTCTTGCATCTCCCATTCAGTTTACTCCAAATCCACTGCACATTGGTACTTGAATTTGAGCGTTTCACGTCCTTAGACATTCATTACGAGACTTCTTCCTAAATCTTTCGCGCAGTCTTTCTCTACGTGTGCCGTGGATACCAGCGCATCTCGATCCACATCTGCATCCCACTTGAATCCGTGAATAGCAATTTAAAATAACTGAAACTGGATACCTCTTCATTTTCTAGCTGGGAAACACTGTGCACCTCGTCTGAAGAGTGGGACACCTTCATCAAGTGAGTACAGATTTTTAAAGTACTTGTTGTACGAGTTATTTGCAGCCGCTTTTTCATTTACCTGTTAACGGCTCATTTGTCTGTCGATTCCCCGCCTCGACATTCCTCCCAGAACCGTTGTTATAATGCTCCCAGGTTGAATTCTCCTTTATATTTAATAATTATAGCCTATGATGACTGATGTGTTTTCGTCAGTGTATCGTTCCGTTATTTTACTGTTGTGGAAGTGTTGATACTACAGGTGGTCTTTATGACTCGGAATTACGATTCTCATTCTTATTTTCATTCATTATGCTCTCTTCACTTGTATACCCTTTTAAAAAAGGAAAAATAACTTTATTTAACGTCAGTAGTTCCTTCAGCTACGATCCTGGTATCAATGGAAGCCGATGGTGCACACTTTACCCCCCTCTCTCCATCAGTGCTTCGTTTTAAGGGTATTTAAAGCTAAAGCTACACGGATTAGAGAGAAGTCGAAACAAGTGTGTGAGGTCACTGAGGATCAAACCATGGACCTCTTGCTTAGCGGGCAGCGGCGCACTTCAATTGCTACTTCATATTTCAGAGCTTGTAAAACGTTTTATCAAATGTTTATTGTCGCGGGAGTTTGCTATTCAGTTGATTAAATCTGGCGCCAAGTTTTCGGTGTGTTGTATGGAGAAGCCAGTATGACCAACCATAGAATAAAACCGTTTTTATTTCATACATTTTTTATACAAAAATTGAACGGTTTTTATTGTTTTCTTCTGAGATAAACGAGGAAGAAGATTTTGAAATGGGGTAAGGGTGCTGCGCACCGTCAACTTCTATTGATACCAGCCGCGTAGCTGAAGGAACTACAAAATAAAGTTCCTTTACCTTTACCATTACCGCAGAACTCTAAATAGACGAACAAAAATACCAGCTATAGTGGTGGTTACTTTATTTAGTAATGGAATATCACATAAAAAAAGCCCGAAATAGAGGAAACTATAATCAAGGAAAAAGTAGTCAAAGATTGAACTGATCTTGAATATCTTATTCTCAAAAAAAAACAAAAAGGGTCGTTTTCATACTTTGCTCGGTTTTCTATCTCCTTGAGAACAAAAACTACTCTACGTGACTTTAGAGCTTGTAAATGATTTGTAAATGAAACTCGAGAACTTGAATGTCTTTGTCTTTAGGCAATTTGGAAATACTCCAACCGATGAGCTTACTTGACATTTAGAGAAAAGACGGACACTGTTTTTTAAATTTCGAATCTCAAAAGCAATGCAATTATCAAAGGGCTCTATGCCACAAACTCGTACTCGAAAACTTAGAAACAAAGCCAATAAAATTACTTTTTTCTTAAAAAATCAGATCAAACTTGTCTCTAATTTTCATTGGCCCGTTTTTTTCATTCTTAGTTTTCATTTTTCATTTTTTCACTCCATATTTTCATTTCTCATTTCTTCGATTTCTCATTTCTTCGACTTCACATTTTTCTCCTTGACTTCTACGCATTTCAAATGCGCGAGCGGTTCCAGTTGTAGACTTAGATTTATTTAACCGGAACGAACTGCCCATGATTCTATTGGTTTAGATCAAAACCGCGCGTTTTCTCACTAGAGTTAACCGGATCATTTACTCTTACTGTTTGGACTAAATTCATTGTTTTGTAATGTTTGCCCGGAACTACAGCCGTGTCTGTCAGTTGTAACATTTTAAAACTATCACCCTGATGACTAACTCTCTTATATACAAGGCGCGTGCGTTGATTGGTTAGAGTGATTGAAAGTTGATTGATTTCTCATAACGAAAATTTCTAATGAAAACAGGTATAGTGAGATTTCATTACTCTTAGTTGTCAAGGCCACCATCTCCCGCTGTGCATTCTGGTCTAGCTTGAGTATAAACCGGCCATATGGCAAATTTAGTTGTTTCTTGATTCCGTAAAGGCCTTTCATTTATAAAGGGGAAGGGCTTCTGCAAAAACGAGATAGCGCTCCGCCCCAACTTTCTCATAACGTCACGCCCTTAAATTCCAAATCCCCCACCCTGTATGTAGTACTCAACGAAAGGCTACTAATAAAAGCCTTTTGCGGCAGGTCGTTTGAGAAGAGCAAAGAAAGTAATGAGAAAAAGTTGTATCAGTGTTTACAAGATGAGCTGTATCCTACACTCGTGCCCCTCTTGAAGGTAAAGGCCTACACACACTAAGGGTTTTGCTCCGGGAGCAGGCTCCAGGGTCATTTTGCTCCTTCGTGCGTAACAAAGATTTCATGTAAAAAGGTTGAGACGGGAGCAGAACTTAGCCCCCGGATTACGCTCCCTCAAATTAATCTGGTTTAATAGAGCAAATTGCGTATGACTGAAAAGGCCGGTCGCGGGACCGTCAGTGCCGTTAGCGTCCCTTGCCACGTCTGTGATGTTTTCTAATATTTTGCCGTGCCTTCCCGCGCGTTGACCGTGTCGCGACCGTGTTCGTACCGCGACCTTTTCACAGTCATACGAAATCTGCTCTATCAGCGAGCATGACCACACCATGCAGCATGCTCTCTCGTGTGTACTAGTTGTGCAAAATGACCCGGGAATCTAACCCTGGAGCAAAACTCTTAGTGTGTTTGGACCTTAATGGATTAACTATCAATTTTATTGAACCCTGAAACAACCTCTGGGGGTGATCTAAGTCATGGCACGGCTAACTCACAGATCGAATTGGAATTTAGTGTGTTGGGTTTTGCGGAGGGAGGAAGACCGGAGAAGCTGGAGAAAAACCCTTGAATCAAGGAAGAGACCCAACAAGAACTCTACTCACAGGAGATGGGAATAGAAAAATGGATACTAATCTCGGGAACTTGTTTGGGGTGGGGGGGTTGACGAAATGGGATAAATTCCCTGTCACTTCTAGAGGAAATTCTGTTGGTAACTTTTCATACTTTTTGCGTTTTCTCGTCTCTAGGAGCATGAAAAGGAAAAAGAGTTGAAGAGTAAGAAAAGGAAGGTTAAATCACCCAAATCCAAGCAAAAGGTACGACGATCAGGATGATATAGAGGGTGTTCACGCTTTGTACCCGACCACTAGTGCCTTATCGACAGTGCTTTTCGAAGCATGGATAGTGTGCGGTGCCTCTCACCGCTGTGGTCGCGGGTCCGATCACTGGACCTTGATTTAGAGGGTGTTCACACTTTGTACCCGTGTACTAGTGCCTTATCGACAGTGCTTTCGAAGCACGGGTTGTATGCGCTGCCTCTCACCGCTGCATGTGTTCAAGAGATCAATCCTGGACCTGCTGTCTTTGTAACTTAAGTTCTGTTTACTTCAGGAGTTGTCAAGAGAGGAAGAAAAAGATGCCCTAATCAAACGAGAAGAGGACGAAATCAAGAAAATGAAGCAGGTCGGCTGTCATAACGAAAAAGATTATGTGATTATTACTTATAGATTATTACGCAAATAAATACCTCTTAATAACCAAGCGCGAATCGAGCTCAAAAACAAACCAAAAATAAAGCCTTTGTCTGTCCGCTATGGGATTCAAGGAAAATGCATTTCCTGACTCGGGAATTCCATGTTGAATTTCACTCGAAAAAAACGATATCACACTTGTCGCTTCACAGGTCGGGAAGTTCGTTTTTCTCGTGAAATTAAACGTGGAATTCCCTCGTCATCCAATGCATGTTCATATACTATCGAAGCTCCTCAACCGATGATAGAAAAGGAATACTATCTCATTAACAAGGTCACAAAATATGGCCGCTAAGATTCGTTCTGCGCGTCCAAAATCTAAATGTCGTTGGTTGTTCTTAGGAAGAAGAAATTGGAAAGCAGAAAAACATGGAGATCGAGCACAGGAAGAAAGGACGACGGAGGAAGGCAGACATTGAACGAGACAATGCAAGTCCAGACCAAGATGAAACGTCACACCAAATGAACGAGGTACAGAAACAAACAAATCTGGACTATTGAATTTTTTCTTTTGACACATGTTTGTGTTTATTGTTAAGTATGATTCTATAATTCTCAGTAATACAAGATCAAGGTAGCATTTTGTTAACGGGGTATTCACATAATCTTGTCTCTGCAGTTGTTATTGATTTAGGGACTTGATTAGCAGGGGGTGACGGGGTGAAAATAAGGAGAGGGTCATCTTGTTTATGTACCTCAATAGGGGAGGGGTATCAAAACTTTTGTGAGTGTTTTGGGCTGGGTGTGCATTATTTTGTGTCCATCAAGGGAGGGGCCTGATTGTTGCTTGCATCTTGTATGGTGAGTGGTGTGAAAAAATCATCATAGTAAACATGAATTGCATTCCCCTCCCCTGCTAATTAATGTTAAGTTCCTTAAGGTGATCAGAAAGGACAGAAGTACTTTGATCACTGCGTACTTCCTATCAGACCTGTTTTAAAGTGCGAACATATATGTTATTTACCGGCTTGCATATCCGTATTGAGAAAAGCTTTACCCGAGGTCTTGAATACACGGAACGTAGCCGTAGGCCGAGGCTCCAATTTCAAGTAGGAGGGAAATTTTTTTCTCTGTACGGAACGACCAAAGCCGGTAAGAAAAGTGTTTATTTTTTTTCAAATTCAAGCGCAAAATAACTTTTCTGGTTAGACGGAGTGAGCGGTCCGTAACCCGGGTCCGTATCATCTCATGCGGACCTGAGAATTAACCAATCAGCGCGCGCGATTCACTAGGATTCCGGATCGAGAAAAAATAAATAAAAATAAAAATATCCCGTCTTCACTTCCCTCTCATCTAATTTTTTCCGTACTTTTCTCTCTCTCCCCCCCCCCCCCTCCCCTCTCCGCAACACGGCTCCCCGATTCCCGACATTGGATTTTGACCCACGCGTTGTAGTGAATAGCGTACGGTCTCCTTTCAGGGGGGACGGTAAGGGGCTTAACACAAGCAGTATCAATTCCCTAACAAGAATATAAGATCTCAATGAAACGCCATAAATCAAGGTTTTCCTCCCAAAACAATTCTTGTAATCGTACTTGAACGTGGTTAATCGGAAGGCAGGTTTATTGTGTTGACCCTTCCTCCTCTTCACGCGTTTCCTGTATATCACACAGCGATTCTCCTCATTTTCCGGTCTCTGTAGTAAAAACGTCGCGAGAGATCAAATGCGCGGCGTCTTGTTTTGTTAGATGGTTTTAAAATATGATCATTGATCGAATACACCCTTGGGCGTTCGTTTAATCAATTTTCTTGTGCTGTCATCGTTTGTTCGTCACCAAACGCGTGTGGTTGGAATTCTATGGATAATGTCTGCCGTGCTAAAAAGATTAAAACGAATATCGTAATGTGTGTGCGATTTTTTTTTTTTTTTTTTTTTTGGCGTCATGCAGGTTTTTTGTGATTAACCAGCTGTCTGAATTGATGGCGTTGGATTAATATTTGAGGTAAAAAGCGGTAAAAAAGCAGACAAAAAGGATCTATTAAGGTTTCTAGGGCCGTATAGACCTTTCCCGAATTCGCTGGGATGATCACGAAACAGTGGTTCCAAATCGAGACTGAACTTGATTCTTTTCTTTATCAAGGCCAACCTCGACTTGAAACCGTTGTTTCCTGATAATCCCCGAGGGAATCCGGAAAGGTCTATAGGCAGCCTTTGCTTTAAAATTCATTCAACTAATCAAGCCAGCTTTCCGTTTCTGTAAAACACATCGCAAGTTTAAAAGTTTCGACTGTATCAAGAAAAAAAGAAATCAAAAGTGTGATGGTTTCCTTTCGAAATAGTCGCTCAATTTGGTGATGTTTCTATAAATATTACTCCTGGTCACGCAATTACTGTTGATCACGCTGTTGGTATTTTAGGTCACGCAAATGTGTTGACTGGCTTCATTTACATCTGAACGAACGTGTATCAATTTAGCTCATGAAATGTTAAATCAACGTTGTGGCAAGAGCATTTCGAAACGGTCAAACTGTGGTATGAAGGTCAATTTGAACCGCAATTTTGAGGCAACGCTTCAAAGGGATTTCTTTGCGTGTGTTCGCTAAACGTAACCTGCTTCCCTACTTCCAAAAAGTAGCGTTGACGGTATCTGATGCGCAGTTGACATGGCGCTGTTAACGTTAAGAATTAGGGGGCTCACAACAAACCCGAAACGGAAAGCCTTCCTTTTTTACCATGCTCCGTGCTTGGAGCATTCAGAGATTACAAAACACTAAACGCCACTCACTTGTTACGCCACTCACTCTCTACTGATAACTTAAGGAGTGTCTGATATTTTGTTTCAGGAGCAAGAGGAGTTGGAAAAACGGGTTGCGGAAGAAGTTGAAAAGCAGAATAAGATGATCAGTGCTGAGGACATCGAGAGCGGTCTGGTCCCAAGGACGAAGCGTCGCTGTGTGATTGTGCGTGAGCAGACTAAGAAAAAGAAAGAATGGTGGGAAGAAGAGGGGATTGGTTCTGATCTAGACGAACCTGAAGAAGACATTGGTAAGAGTTGCCAAGTAGTAGCTTTATCGTGGTGGTGATGGTGATGATGATGATTATTAATGTTGATGGTAATTGTTGATGATGATGACGATGATGATGGTGATTGATGATGATTGATGATTATTATCAATGCTGATGCTGATCATTGTTGATGATGATGGCGATGGTGATTGATCATGATGGCGATGATGATGATGATGACGATAGCGGTGATATTGATAGTGGTAATGATGATTGATGATGACGCATGGTGGCGATGATGATAGTGATGATGGTATGATGATGGTTGTGATGTTGATTATTCGGTTGGGAGAGAATGGAAGGAATTGATGATGATGATACTGTCTTTATATCAGAAGAGAGTGAGGGTAGCGATAGCGTGTGTACATGTTTCACCACAATACTCATCATTCATCATTCTCTCTCTTTTTGCTAGATTCTGACAGTTCCGATGGTCCTAAACGTAAAAAGAAGCGGAAGGTAATCAAGCCTATGGAGCTTCCAGGAGCCACCAATAGAACCTACGTCTTTTCCACCGCGCTCGCTAACCGAGCAGCCGAGGCGGTACAGCAAGGAAGAGTCGAAAGCATCATCGCATTTCACCGTGCACAGCAAACAACTTCACCCTATCTAAAACTAGAGAAAGAAAGAACTTTTGATTCGTCTAGTAAAAGTTACGAACAACAGAAGGCATATTATTCTCAACAATATCGTCAACAGCCCGGTATGGGGTCCATGATGCCCCGGGGATATGGTGGTGTGCCCAGTAGTTTACTACCCGATGGTACGGCAGCACCGGGTGGTAGGCAAGGCTATGGTCCAGCGCAGTGGCAGCAGTTACAGCTACAGCAACAGTACTTCAAAGAAAGACAACAGCAGCAGCACCATAACCAAGTAGTAGACGACTTAAGCCAAATAATATTCGGTGGTCCTTCGAATGGTAATGCGCAAACTCCTGTTGGTGACCCTGCGTACCCCAGAGGTGCGTACCCCCAGAGAATGGGCATGACGGGACAGCAGGGGATTCAGTATGGGTATCCCCAAAGAATGCCTGCTCAACAACAGCCATCGTCATTTCAGGATCAATATCGTCCTCCATTTCAACAGAATCAGTTTCCCGGCTACGCACAACAGCAGCAGCAGCAGTCGCAGTTTTTCCAAAGGCCTCGGCATTTACCTCAGCTACATTCACCTGGTGCGCAGTCTCCGTCTGATCCTCTTGGAGCCAACGTTCGCTCTCCACCTCCACCTTACCCGGGCAACCGTAGCGATAGTAGGCCCCAACAGCAACAACATCATCTAGGGAATAGCCCTGCTCCCGTACCCTCTCCGACCAGTACGGGGTCACCTCAAACGCCGCTCACTCCACATACCCCGCACACGCCGAGGTTCTCGGGGGCTGTGGCTTCGCCGGGTGAGACTTCGAAGCCGCCATTTTCTCCGTCTGGTCAACATTCACCGTACACAGGTACGGGTGTTTTTACTGGCACCAAGAGACCAAGCAGCGAGAGTAGCGGGTCTGAGACAACAAGCGAGGGTCAGAATCGACCGGGATACATAGACTTAGGGAAAAAAAACTACCCAAACGCTCCAGCTAATTCTCACCGACCCCAGAACCCTTACTCAAGCTTTGGTCATTCTTCTCCAATGGAGAATAACCAGGAAAATGCTCTACGATCTCCTTCTGATATACAAGCCCAGAGATCGATGACAGCCTTCGACAACCAGCCGAATGAAAGCCCTTTCTTAACGTCTGCAAGTCAACAGAATATCAATCGAAGCCCGTTCGCGACAACCGCGACGTCCGTCTCGAAATCCTTCTCTGTAGAAAGTTTAACAGCTCCGAGCCAGCCAGCAAACCGTACCGGGCACCCCCTGGGAGCCGACCAGCAAATGGCTCCGTACGGTGGCGGAATTTACTATCAATCGAAATACCAAGCGCCCGGAATGTTTGGGGGTCAACGGTATCCTTATCCATCAGAGGCTTTATATAATTCTCCCGCGCTTCAAACCAATATGTACATAGACAGAGGTTCTATGCCTGTGTACCCTGCTGGGAGAGATTCGCATTTGTAAGTTAACTATAAGATACGACAGGAGCTTTTATAATTCCACAGCTTGCTGCAATGAATACGAAAGACTACCGGAAGTTATACCTGTCTTTATACGGGAACTTTCTTATAAACAGATGGACGGACAGACAAACAGATCAGAACAAGTATTGAACCTTCCTTCGGTGGTCACTGCAGCTAAGAGCGGAAAAAACTTCTCTAGGCTTGTCTATTTATCATTCGTTCATAGTTTTGACGTGGATTTTTTTACAGTCGTGAGATCGCTTACGTCCGGCACACTGTTCTTCATTTCTGGAATATTCGGAAGTGGAGCCACTTTTTGGTGAATGCTTTCGAGCATGAATAATACCATGAGACACGTCTTTAAAAAAACTCAGCTCAGGCCTTGGTTGTCCCACTTTGTACAGCGGCTTCACTTGCAAGCCCTACATTCCGATCAAGGATGGTTACCATGGCAGCAGTGCGGGGAAGCCTTGACCCGTAACATTCATTCTTTCATCACGCCCATCATCACGCTTTTGATTTTTGTTTAACAGAATTTGAGACGAGTTTGCGAGTTTATGTTCGCAATCTTTCAAACCTTTTCAAGTTCCGCAAGGGACCGTTTATTATTTATCGGGGTGGGAGGTGGGGGGGGGAGGGGGCGAGTGTATGGGTGAGATATTGGTAAACAGTCGTTTGGTTTACGTATACCCCCTTAGAGATACCAAGTATTTTCTTGAGTATTTTATAAGAAAAATAAATTGTAGATTTCAAGCACCCCCCAAAAATAATTTAGCAAGCACTTCAGACCCCCGCCCATTTTTCATTGCCTAATTCTAAAGTTTCGCTACTTTCACACCCCTAACCCCCTACCGAGCCTTTCCGATTAATAATGAACGGCCTCTAACGATAATTGTTGAGTATTTTTTAAAATAGAGGTTGTCTTGTTTAGTAAACTGTAATTCCTGAATTCATTCAGCTGAAATAATCGTGCCATACGCTTTATACTTTTATATGTCGTGATTTCGTGGTACATTTTTCTAGAATTAGTGTTTTTTCTTTGCATTTAGTGTTGCCTAGGGGCGAGGTCAAAACTGGCTCACAAATGGGGCCCAAATTCAATTTGGATTCCAGGAATTTTCTTAAATGAAACTATCCTTAACTAGTTACATATAGCCTGTCTTGAGAATGGCGGGAAAAGACGTTGCTTACTGAACTCTACCAATACCTTCCAGGCCTCTATTTTGGGCCATTGTTTTGACCTCTATTGCCACTTAGGACAAGACATCGATATACCCTAAGATTTTACAGATCTAGTACGTTAGGTATAACAGCTAAGAAACATGTAAATGTGTAAACAAGTCAACAGTGACAAGGAAAAAAACCGATTTTTTTTACTTAAGAAAAGCATAGCATGGTACCCAGTACCCTCTCGTGTTTCTAGTGACGAGAGAACCTGAGGCTGTTTTTAGAGCGGTCTTTACCCGTAGCTTTTAGAGCATTTTCCAAGGGAGTCCAAACTAGGCATTTTACGATGGCGTACGATAGTTTGTTCGGTCATTGGTAAATTGTCGTGTTTGGGCTCCCTGTGGTATGTCACATCAACAATGTAATGGCTCATTTGCCTTCAAATAAATTGATGATCTATTTGGAACCTTAAAAGTGAAAAGAAAAACAAACGTGTCAGTGTTTTCTAATTGATTCTCTCCCCAAGTAAAAATTTCCAAAATTCTGTTCCCAGATGAATTATTTGGTATTTGCTTTGTATGGCTCAAAAAGGAGTTTTTGGTCCAAATCCAACTGTCCATTTTCCCAAACTCGTCCCCAAAGTATGCGTTTTCGTTGGTCAATACCGACACAGCCCTGGTACCGTGGTGCACTCTAGTTGTGAGGCGCGAGTCCTTTTATCAAACATCAAGAACGGACTTGAAAACGAGGCCATTTCGATTTTGGAACTATATTTAAAAAATTTCTTAAACAGCCCTGGAAATAACTGAAATTTCACCGTTTTCTGTGTAGTTGATTATTGATATTGCCTGAAATAGCCCAGAATTCACCAGCGATATTTGATGCAAAGCGTTCGCGCATCTCGCGCGCAGAATGTCTATTATGAGAATGTAGTATGGCATTACTTCCGAAAGTTAAGGATTAACTTGTATCCGGAGACTTAAGGTCAACTGTGTACGTGTTCGAGAGAGAGATGTTTTTCCCATGTAACAATCCCTGAATTCTGGACAAAGTCCTCTGTTCCTTTGAATTGTGAACCCTGGTTTTAGATAAATAGCAGGTAACCTGTTACAAGAACTTCACCGAAAAAGGGAAAACGCTTACAAAAAACATGGATTTGTGAATGCGTAAAAGTTATGCTACTCCTTATATTGTTATTGCAACTGTCCCTAAGATAAAATATATATATGCGTACCCCAAATTTACGGTTTTCAGCTTACCCATAGAGAAAAATAACGCCCTGGGATCCCCTACAGTTGCCACATACATTACATTGTCCGGCTGCGT
>WUAP02141446.1:0-12155 GCA_015163945.2 Stichodactyla helianthus | reverse complement strand
CAAAATTAGTAAATTTGGAAATTTTGAGGGCAATCCAGTAAATACGGACAAAGTTGTCGACGATCAAAGTCGTGTATATTTACAAAGAATGTATGCTGGTAGGCAACTTACTGACTCCATTAATGATTTCATTATTCGAATATTGAGTTGGTTATTCACTCCGAGTTTTTATTAATAAAACAGAAGACTCCAGAATCTAAAATTAATTCTCTACTCGAATTTTGATCGGAAAAGCACGCAAACTCCATATTGGTACCTATCTATGGCAATCGTTGAAGAATCCAATCAACATGCGAGTAGAAAATAGATTTTGGGGTTTGGAGTCTTGGGTTTTATTAATGAAAACTCAGAGCGAACAATCAACTCAGTATTCATTGTTTGAGCAGCTTATCAAAACCTCGAAGTCGGTAAAAATTTCCACTTTGCCTCTATTTTTGCGTTTTTGCCCCCTCTTTTCCATCCCAGTCCTCGGTGCATGGATATCGGATGGATAACTCTTTCATGTGCTTGATCAATATTCCTTTGCATTCATGTTATTTCAATAAACATCACTTTGAGTTCGATGAATCCATAGTCTACTATTCAACAAGTTTAATGCAATGGCCGCATTTCATCTTTTTCTTTCGTATTTACAAACTATTCAACATTAGTCATATCTCATTCTTTTAAATGAATTACTAGTGGATCAAGTAGGACGTTTGCAAGATGACATTACCACACGACTTCAAAATAATCTCTCTTCCATCATAACGATGTACCACAATATTGCTGATTATCTCGCAAATGACATTCTTGGTCCTGTTAATCAAAACCACATTCCTTTTTACCCTGTATTACACCTTAAATAGCCAATCGTTGTCATGGCGACCAGGTTTTGAGTAATGATTGCAGTACTATATGACGTCAACGTACAAAAGTCTTCTCGATTCAAACATTAGGTTTTTCAGTGTACTCGATGCTGCTTTGGACGGTCCACCGGCATGGGAGTCCGGTTAACACAGGTAGCCCAGGAAGGGTACACATTTTGTTAGTTTAGGACCTATAATACCTTACTGCCAGGAATCATGGCACGCTTCTGACCCCTCCCCCTCCTCTCATGTCCTTCGGGGGGAGGGAGAGTGTAAGAAGCGACTGTACAAAGGCTTTGACACGCACAATACAGAAAAGAAACCTTACATCGAAGTGACTTCAATTATAGCTTATTTGCATCTCACGATTAACCAAAGACAGACAGACTATGGCCGCGTTTAGACTTGAGCAGTAAACTAGGTTGAGCTAGATTTTAACAATGACCGCTAATTATTTAGCATTGTTTCGAGTCTAACACTCGAGTCTAAACACGGCTTATGATACAATTCTCCAACTTATTCTTGGTTTAGACGTGCCATCACATCCCCCAGGCTGGGTGAATTTTTAAAACCACAGCGGTGATTCCTTTTGTTGTCACCCATCATGGCGGTCATGTCCCTGTCGCCACCCCCCCCCCCCCCCCCCCAAAAAAAAAGCGTTCTGTGACCTGTGTCAGCGAGAGCCACTTCATTATCAACTCTCTTTTCATCGACTCTCAACTCTCTTCCTATATGGCAAATAATAGTTTTGTACCTGGTAGTCAAGACGGTATTACGGGATCGAAAGGAGGAGTATTTAAGAACAAAAATAGGACAAGAATAAACAAAAATGCTTTACATTGCAACTGAAAATGTTGGTTTTTCCGCGCGGCTTAAAAGTTTGTTGTTTAACAAGAATAGCTGGTGTTCACACTGCTTAACAGCGTTACAGTACCAACAGGCATCCATGGATTTCTCAGAGAAGCGAGAAATTATCGATCCGTTGACCGGATTTCCTGGCGATGATATTTACACGAAGCATGCCTCAAGAAGCAATCGAGTGGTCTTTCGGTCGGTTTCGAGAGGTTCGATTTGACGTCAGTCAAGTGTTTAGTCATAGTCCTTGTACTCCCAGATATCTGTGTCATACCCTTCGTACACGTGGTCTAGTAAGGCCTTTCGTCTTGCTTCGCAATATCTGAATAGTGAAAACGATCAGTCAGGACAAGTTTATCGAGCAATCGGCTATTTGTACTAACAGGTTACGTGACCACAATCCCCTTAAATCAGGCTCCATACGAATTCAAGAAATGGAAAGAGCATCTCAATATTAGTAAGAAGGCGAAGTTTTAGCTCAAAATTTTTGACACAGGAGAAATGGCATGAAACATAAAATTGAAAATTTGAATAGGATCGGTATGGGAAAATGTGCTGAAGGGCAAGAGCTTGCTGTCTAGCACTTTTTTCTATACAAACTTTAGATTTTGAATTTCATTCCATTTCTCCTGCGTCTAGCATTTTGAGCTGAAGCTTCGCCCAACTTATTAATATCGAGGTGCTCTTTCCATGTCTGCCTTTCCTTTGGACAATGTCTTGATTTAAGGGGGTTGTCATGGGTCATGTGATCTGTCAGTGCAAATAGCCGATTGATGCTGAGACAAAGGTGATCAGCTTTTGAAAAGACACTTCGGTAGCGATTATGTGATATACCCTAGGCCGTTTTTGGGTACTAAAGGACAAACGATCAACTACGAATGACGTAATCAACACCTCAGCACATCGTGCCTCCTACTGTAATAAAGGTATCCCGACCTTACCACGTGACCCAGTTTGGTGATACAGTCAAAGGATCAAAATTCAGACATAAACTGCCTAAATTAAAAATTTACAAGGTTGTTCGTTGTTCTCAAACAACAAGACAACGAGGGTCATTCACTACAGGGCGAGGCTCCAATCTAAGGTGAGTAGTAATCTAAAGATCGAATAGGAATTTAGAAGTTGGTTTTTGCGGAGGAAGGAAAACTGGAGAACCAAGAGAAAAACACTTGAAGCACAGGAGAGAACCAACAAAGAACTCTGCTCACGAGATAGCAAATCCAGAGATTGAACCCTGCCACCCCAGCGGTGAGAGACAGCGCACACCGCTCATGCTTCCCACACTATGATTTCAACAATAGCTGTTATTACAGTTGCATGCAGATGAAATGCAAATGAGCCATTATACATTGTATTGACCCAATAGCCTCACTTGAAGGATTCTTAAAACAAAAGATTATCTCATTGCGGGCTCAACTATTTTGTCGAACCCTTAAACAATCTCCGGGCTGATCTAAGTCAGGGCACGGCTACATATGTAACTTACACATCGAATTTGAATTTGGCATTGTAACTTTTAAGGAAAGAGGAAACCGGATAACCCGGAGAAAAAACCTCGAATCAAAGCAGGGATCCAACAAGAAACTCTACCCAAGTGAGAGACTAGTGGACTAATGTTGCGGCCATCCTGGATTCCCATTTTTGCTCAGATGTCAATCCAGGGCTACACTTGACCTGAGTGAACATATGTGGTAGAGTTGATATAATCTACAGAAGCTAAAAACTAAAGCTAGAGTTATTTTGGTGTACCTGTACTTGTCTTGTACTTTCTGTTTGATATCGGATAGAGATTCCTGTGTAATGTCTCGTTCTAAGTACTCTGAAAGCGTTTCTGTTGCCATCTCCAGGTCCTTCTGGTTGTCCTAAAGGAAAAAGATATCAGATTATTAGGTAAATAGGCTGGGAAAAACACTAGACATAAAAAGGGGACTTGTGTTTCAGTAAAAGAGGAGGATGATAAGACGGAAAAGAGAGAGAGAGAGAGAGAGAGAGAAGGAAAAGGGGAAGAAAGAAAGAAAAAAGGGAAGTAGACAAAAGAACATACTCGGTAAAACTAGAGTGTTTGAATGGAAACGACACGGGACATCCCCACTCACACCGTATTTCAATCGTAACTACGCGTTATGACTGGATGATTTACACGCAAATAGTGAGAAGCCATTTCAGTGCTACTGCATACCGTACCTTGTACGTTCCTGCAGGTCAGTATCGTACGTTTCCTACTCATACGAGACCCGGTTTATTATATACCGTACCTTGTACGTGCCTGCAGATCAGTAGCGAACATTTCCCACTCATACGAGACCCGCTCAAGTGAGTTACATTGACCTACCTCGAAAATGACCGATTGGTTATTCTTTTTTAAGTAGAAAGCAAAGACATAAGTGTATTTAAGAGTGTTACGGCACTGACATAAGACATCCACAGCCTTTCTCAGGAACTGAACCTAAACACATACACACACAAAAGATAAGGTGAAAGGGTTAATTTTAATAGTGGAGGTGGGGACAGTACAGAATTCAAAACGATTGCACAATAAATTATCACTTTTCCACTGTGTGCTCTGTCATATTAGGTTATCATATGATGAATCTGGAGCCCTAGCTAGCAGAGTTGTCTATTTCCTGCGTCCCCAATACCAGCCGTCCATTTCACTACAACTGACCTGTTACCTGCTCACTAGACCAAGAATCATGTTGTTGGAGCCCTAGCTAGTAGAGTTGTCTATTTCCTGCGTCCCTAATACCAGCCGTCCATTTCACTACAACTGACCTGTTACCTGCTCACTAGACCAAGAATCATGTTGTTACTCACCTCAATCCAAGACATGTTGTGTTGTTGCATTTCTTCCATCTTCTGCTTGACCTGAGCATACAGTTTACTTTCGAACTTTGCACTTTGAGCATGGTTCATGTATCGATTACAGTAGAACAGATATCTTTCTAGTGCTGCTCTTGATCGCTGTCATTAGGAAACAAAAGAAAGAAAGTCAGCAATATGTGCTGTTTGGAAAAAGAAGTGGCTTATTATTTAGAGGTATGAGGTATAAGGTATATAGAGGCATTTGCAGGGATAATTTCAATAATTTTTTTGGGGGTGCACCATTTATGGTTGGCACTCGAGCACCAAGTGAATAAAATGAAATCCATAATTGACTGTAAGTAGATCATGTGAGAGGGGTCGGGGGATGCACACCTCCTGCACCACTGTATCTGCCCATGGTTTGAATTAGTATATTATGTTATTTGCACTCGCAATATAAAGTGTCCATATGATAGATATTGTACTTACAGACTGAGAGTCTCTAGCTATCTGAGCTTCTTTCTCGTCATATCGATTACAACTATACCTAAAGTAAAGATTTAAAACCAAAACTAGATTAGAACAAGCTATCGTACCCACCATCAGCTAGGGATATCTCCGGCAGGGCTGGTTCCCATGACCATCAATCACAATTAGGGACCATTAATTATTTATGACAGGGGGGGGGGGGGGACACGAAAAATTCATTAAACTTGAAAGGGGTGGTCATCAAAAAATATGCAAACAAATGTGCAGGGCTACCTGTTTTTTAATTTCACTTTTCAACATCAAATCAACAATATTTTTATAGATCTAGGACATCGTTTAATACAGAAAACAGTCGCGGTATCGAGAAAATTATGACACAGTAATACATCCAGATAGTTTGTAGAGGCGTAATTACTGGCACCAGGTTTTCTTCTCCACTGTTCTCACACTCGCTCTCTGGAGACTCTAAAGTACTCATAACACTTTTTCTATTAAGATCTTCATTCTCTGTTGAACGTGTCAGATAAACTCTTCTAAAGAATGGGTGGCAGGGAGGGGGCTATCTACTTTTTCCATTACATTCCTTAATCGGCCTAATCCTGGTTTATGGCAGCGAAATCTGGGGAATAGACATGAAAGAGGAGCTAAATAAAGACCCCACTGAATCGGTCCACGTTAGGTTTTGCAAGATGCTTCTTGGAATCAATAAAAAAGCAAGTAATGATGCCTGTAGAAGTGAACTTGGTTGGCAAATTCCCGCTCAGAGCAAGCGCTAAATTACGAAGCTTTAGATTCTGGCTCAAGATAATCTGTTCCGAAGATAAAAAGCTCTCTTGTAAATCGTTTGATGAAATTAAAAATAACGATAATATGGCCTGTTGGAGCCAAAAGATCAAAAGCGCCCTTTTTTCTTTAGGCCTTGGAGAGATATGGGAAAGACAATGTGATCCTGACTTAAATTGTAAATTAATCGAAAGTTTGTTAAAACAGAGGATAAGAGATATAGAGTTTCAGACTTGGCTGGGAAATGTGAATAATGATTCAAGAAAATACCCCCAGCGCAAGAACAAATTAAGGACTTACCGGATATTTAAACAGATTACTTTTACGAAACTTATCTGAGCCAGGTCACCAATATCAATCACAGAATTGCACTAACGAAGCTAAGAATTAGTAATCATCAACTAGAAGTCGAAATAGGTCGCTATGCCAAACCATATAAAAAAGTGTAAGACAGAATATGCCCAATATGTAATTCAGAAATAGAAGACGAAGCTCACTTCTTATTAAAATGTCCGTTATACAAAGAAAAAAGAAGAGAGCTTTACATAAAGATAGAGAAAGAGATCGCTGTCCAAACCTTACCAAATGTCTGATGATGATCTATTTCTATTGTTAATTAATCCCCCCAACATAAAAAACGCACAAAAAATAATCGCGAAATATATCTATGAAAATACATTGCTTAGAAAAGAAACGTTACAGAAACGAGATATTCAACCATTTACCCAGCAATCGATAGGAACATAGAAATTTTGCAGGAGGATCAATTGTTTCTTCTACTGATTGATCCTCCCTGCAAACTGCAAAAAGTAGTAGCAAAATATATATTCAATTGCTTTATGTTACGAAGTAACATTTCAAAACGCAATAATTTTATAATTACACTGAGAAAACAGAATAATTTAATGTAGCATTATTAATTGAAACTTAGCTAGGTATTATTAAACCTTCACAAAGTAACTTTGGGGTTTATTAGAATAATCCATGTAATCTAGTTTATTTGGCCCTATAGTTGATGTACAATAGTACAAAACTCCAAATAATATAATCTGTCTGTCTGTCAATAGGGGTCAATACCTTTTTCTTTTGGTTGGGGGGGGGAGGGGGCAAAAGGTTTGGTTGGGGTTTATGATGAATCTTGCCAGCCCACCCCCCTGCCATAAATAATGAATGGTGCCTTATAATCATAATCATAATCGCAATCATAATCAATGTAAACAGACTTGCTGCAGTTCTTCTGAAAATACTATCTATCCTGGTAAAATGTAGCCACTACACAGAAAATCATGCATGAATCATTGTGTATTTTCAATCTCCACCTTATAGAATGGCAGGTATTATGATGCAGATAACTGAGTGCATAAAAGTCAATAAGCAGTTCACGACTGAGTGTGTATGCTGCTTATGGTTAAGCTTGCTTGTGTGAACTAGGCTGTTGTAACAAGTTGATGCTTTAACTTACCAGCTAGAGCCATGTGGCTCCCAAGGGCCTAGACACACCCAACAGAAGTCAGCCTGAAGGAAACAGTACATGTATCAATAAGTAATGTTTCCAAGTTATCTGTAGGTCTGCAATGGATTATGAGGGAAGCAATGCAGATTGTTCTATCATTGAATCATCAAAAATATGCCTTTCCAACACTGTCTGCTTTCTTACTGCGATTCTCATTATTCTGCAAACTCAGACATTTCAATGGCTTGTTGTGAAACTGGTTTTTTGCTGCTGTCAATCAAAAATAATCAGTCAGTAGCTTTTATATTTCATAATCAGTCAGTAGCTTTTATATTTTTGACTGGCAGCAGTGAAAACCAAATTCCAATGAGCAGTTTGCAACTACTGAGTTAGCAGAATATTGAGAATCGCAGTAGAAGGGTTTTGATCTCCCTGTGGGTTATCAGAAATTTTAGCAGCCCCTTACACTCAAAGCACAAATGGGGTATTAGACTTGACCTAATGAAGGGCATCTCCCTAGTTTAGTCAGTTACCATACATGCATCATCAAGAGTTTCAAACTATGCATGCTAGCATGATTAAAAAGTGAGACTAAAGGTGGTAAAATATGTTTTAGCCCACATAGAAAATTCTCTATAGTGTGGGATAAAATAGTTATACAATGCTTTCTCATGCCACACCATGGAATATCCCACTTGTCACTTATATCTTCTTTGTATACATACTTGCCTAAAGGCTTGTGTGTACACACAGAAAAAAAAAGTGACACGTGGGATATTCCATGGTGTGGCATGAGAAAGCATTGTATAACTAGTGTATATTCTGGTATATTTGATTTGGATTTACAGGGTTTGTACTCTTTTCACATTTTCAAATTCCATGACTTTCCATGACTTTTTCAATGACTTTTTATGATTTTCCATAACCAAAATTAACTGATACCTCTTAATTTGACAACATTTTATGATATTACAATCAAGTTGAAATATGGCACTGTCTGGATTTAATCTCTCATTTCTATTCACAAAATAGAAGATATCTAACTATTTCACGTCATGAAAACAATTTTTCATGACTTTCCATGACCTATACTAAATTCAATGACTTTCCAGGCCTGGAAAACCAAATTATGAAATTCCATGATTTTCCAGGTTTTCCATGACCCGTACAAACCCTGATTTAGCCTGATGGCATGTGACCTTGGATATTTAATGAAAATTGCATTGGTTAAGATAAATGCAAATCACATTTAGCAATTTCTACAACAAATGGTCTTTTCATGAGCATGCCCTCAGAGCAAAAGTTTGGAACGCTTGATGCATATATGCTTGTATGCAATGTATGCAGTTTTAACTGTTGCTAATGGTATTAATAACTGTTCATGTCATACATGTACCTTACAGTTACTATTCCTACAGACCATGTGGTTGCACCCTCCATTCTTTTCTATCGTTACATTACATTTTGGACACTCTTTTGTATTTGCCGAGATCCAGTTTGAAGTTTCACTGTCATCATTTGTCTTCTTAATCCATTTTTTCAACCACTTAAATAATAAGAATTAAATTAGATATTACAATAGGCCTCAAAGAAAAAAAATGGTGAAAAAAATAGGTATCAATATTGGTTTAAAACATCCAAAAAAGAATTCAATTGAACTTGAGTGCAGCTTCGTTGGTAACTGTGCTGCCTGCTAAGCAAGGAACATGAAGTTTGATCCTCAGTGTCTCATGCAGTTCTTTTAAGGGGCAAGTGTGCTGCATGACAGGACATCTAATCTGTGCTATTGCTAAGGCTTGAAATACCTTTAAATTTGAGCACAGATAGAGGAAAGTAAAGTGTGCGCCATATATTGGTTTACTGGGAGAGCCCAAGGAACTACAACATTAGTTAAGCTACCTGACTTTTCTAAAAGTGGAAAAGGATTTTAGGAAACCAAAAACTTACCTGGCATCTAACTGGTTCATGCACAGGTTCAGAGCAACCAAAACTGAAACACAACCATTGAAAAGTTTTTATCATTATAAAGGTTTGGTTTTGTCTGTACATAACAATCAAAACCAGTTCTTACCAGAATGTATATCCACACAGACAGGTGACGGGTAGCGCATCATGATAATTGGCCTTCACAGCATTATGACAGTCTGGACCGGGGCACCACTTCATCAAACGATTATTCTGAGGAATGACACACACTGGTTAATATACTTGTTTTTTTAACTGGACTTTTTTTTCACTAATGCAAATATTGGTGTATTAGTTCTAAAAAATAAAGTTTAGTTTAAATCTCTGAAACTGTATCCTAATGCTGAAAACAAGTCTTCAATTGTAAAATGAACCTACCACAACAAAGCTGTTTGCAATCAGATGGTGATACTGTGTTTTGACTTTTGGATCTCGTAAAATTTGTCTACAATAAAATTACAATCACAAACATTAATATCAAACTACATTATTTCAAACCTACAGTATGTGGTGTTTCCTTTGCTCCTTCCCCCACTCCCTACCCCAACAATGAAACTCTTGGCAGAACACTAACCATAGTAAATCAACTCACCCTACAAAAGCTTCATCTACAAGAATATCACAATTACTAGCAGGACATGAAATATTCTGTGAAATAAGAAAAGCATACAATAGGCAATTATTGGACAAGGTTCAGCACGATATCATAAATTGTTAAGATGAAGGTTGGGCAAATATAAGCCCATGGTTTATTTAAAGAAGGTTTATGGATGCATTATGTGCTAGACATTCAAACAGTATAACAAAGTTTCAGCATCTCAGTCAGGTGAAACGCATAGCACAATTTGTATATATTTGATGTAAATTGCCCATACCTCTCCCATATGTTCATCTATAATTTTTGTTGTGAGATATTCCTTCCAGCAACGTGGACAGAACTTGTGATTACATTCTAAACCAGTAAAATTCTACAAGCAAAAATGCATGGTTAGCTGGATGGTATTAGAACCCTTAAGGCCAGTGCTGGTAAGAGGTGGCATGTTACAGAGCATCTGATAGAGTGCGGAAAAAAATAGGAAATAGGGTGGAATAGTGCGGAAATGCTAATTAGCATATTTTGATAAATTAGTTTAATTTATTTGAAAAACTGATTTTTATTGTAATTCCTATGTTTTTTGCACTCTGTGTTGACATAGGTTATTCAATATTAAATTAAACAACTCATGAATAATTAATGAGCAAAACACAATAGAAACCAGTGACCATGGAGGAGTTTGTAATTCAGATACAAAATCATCTTCATTCGCAGAAACTTTAACTTGAATTTCTCAGCCAAACTTGATTAAATTTGGGAAAAAAATTAGTAGAATATGAGAATATACACCTAGACGCTGTTTAAGTAGTTCACAACATTTGCATCTGTGTTGTATCAGATTTACAATCACTCGCCTTCAGCTCATGTTGTAAATTCTGATACAACATGGCTGCTCATGTTGTAAACACTACTTAACAACTAGTGGGAAAGTTCTTATATAACTGGTATTTACTGTGAAATTAAGCTATTTTAAAGGTTCTTAAATGAGTTCTTATTTTCTTAAGAAAAAAATTTGCTTGTTGCAGGTAGAATATTGGTTTGGTCTACTGTTTATATGAAATAATATGCAGATCAAATTTGTCTAAAAAATACAAACCCTATTCTAGGTTATCTTATTGCATTTTATACCCTTTATACCTATTTAATAGACCTTTTAACTGATATGGTGGCCATATTGAATTAGAAATTATGGGATGCCGAGGAAGCAAACAAAAATATTTATAAAGAAAGTGGCGCAATTACTTTTTGCAATCACTTTTGGCTTTGGTGTTTCAAATATCACTCAAACTACCAGCAAATTCAATTGGTTTTTAAATGTGTTTCTCATTGGATAGTGTAAAATTAAATAAAAATACACCTCGAAAGCTGTGCATGCCCTAATTTTTCCAATGATTGCTTCCTCAGCAGCCCATAATTTCTTACTTAAAACAACAGGATTCAAGATGGCCACTGCATCGGTAAAAAGATCTATTAAAAACATCAAGAGGACAAAACTACACTGTTTTAAACACCATATACACACAATGAATTATTACTGGGCTACCTATGGTAGACCAGTCTAGAAATGCAGTTCGTGTCTTCATTTCCCCCCCCTCCTGTGCAGCAAAACAACCATTTAATGATATGCATGGGTATAGGACCAGCTTTTGTGAGTGGTTCCAATGGTTCCAATTGGTCTTTGTGATTGGCTGTCGATATGCCAATCACAGTTGATGCAAACGTAATAATATGCAAGGCCATGTGATATACAGACCAACAACGCATGCTCCCATTTGATAGCCGCTGACGAACAGGAATCGCAGGCTCATAAAATATTATTATATTGTGAAAACAAATTTCGAGATAACTTTCATGTGATCCAATAAAGCAATTACTATTACCGGTAGATGCAGGCCAAGCGATGTTTTGTTTTTCATGATCGACTTTTACACATGACAAGTCCTTTTATCAGGTTTTTCAACGTTTGTCATGTTACAATTGGCTTTTGAATGTGATTGCGTTACTTCGCCAAAAATGTAAACAGAGAGCTGTCGCACCAAAAATTCAACGTTTTTGAAGATCCATTTCTCAGCGTTAATAAAATAACCCAGACCAGATCTTCTATATAATAAAGAACAATGCCTAAAGAGTCAACAGAGTAATTTTCATAAAAATCTAATTTATAGCACATGTCGAATTTTATATGTAATAGATCAACAACGAGTGCTAGTGTTTCATCAGGGGTTCAAAACACCGAGAAACAGATGAAAGCACGAGGCCTACAGCCTCGTGGTTTTATTGTTAAATTAAGTTGTTGATCTGGCTTCTCAAACTCATTCTAACTTCATTGTTATAGAATCTCTTGAGAAAAGTCAAAACAATGGCT
>WUAP02141435.1:0-12156 GCA_015163945.2 Stichodactyla helianthus | reverse complement strand
AAACTTTCCAGGTCCTGGAAAAATGCATTATCAATTTCCAAAACTTTCCAAGACTTTCCAAAACCCGTACGAACCATAATTATTACAATTGTTAATAGGCCTTGTTCGAGATATTAAAATTCAAGCACGATACCGAGGCTCTCAAGAATAAAATGTCCAAAATTGCATTAAAACTCAAAAGGATCAGTAGGTATAGCGCCGTAGATTCGATTATAACGTTGTTCAGTAGTGAACTGACTAGCATTTCTCCCAAAATTTTCTTATTATTGCCAAAAGGTAGGAACGTCGTATATGTACATTATCGTATCTCTACCGTCTAAATTTATTTGGTGATCCACTTGTTTGTACATACATGAAGTACCATGCTCATTAAGCCTCGCAATCAAGTCTGAATTTGAAGATATCGAATGTGGCCTATCATTACGTAATTCTACACATTACCTTTACACACTAAGAACATATAACAAACACAGCAGAAGTTCTAGATCACACGACAGTCACGGGATCGGACGATATATTCATAGTGTCAAAAGTGACGACAGCAGTTATTATAGCTGAGCCCGCCATGAGATAATCTTTTGTTTTAAGAATCATTCAAGTGAGGTTATCGGGTCAATACAATGCATAATGGCTCATCTGCATCTCATCTGCATGCCTAATCCCCTCTAACCGGGCCACCTCAGACTTTATATCACGTGATAGTCACGGGATTGGACGATGTTTAAGTAAACTCTCGGACCTAGAAAATAACGTCCTAGAGTCACGTGACAATCACGCTGATCTATCATTGTTTCTTTACGTTATATACTACAAAGATCATCTTATTTTGTATTCTTATGCGTAATTTCTGGTTTGAGTCTCTTTGCGTTATACGCACTGAGACCTTTCAATATTCAATCAAAGTTGACCATAAAATCTTCAGAACCGCAAGTGAATGTATGAATGTGATGTCATTGACGTTTCTAGCCAAAAAAAAAAAAAAAAAAAAAAAAAAACGAGATTCGAGTCACGTGCGAGCATGATATTTTGATCCCACATAAGAAGCATGGTTCAAAGTACAAAGAACTTTTGAAGTTCTACGCTTAGAGGATCTTATATAGAGAGCAAGATACCAAATCCATTTTGAATCCTTTGGATGTATAATACACCATGTTCACGGTTAATGATCGTGAATTTTTGGAAAAAATTTCCAACTCGAAAAGCTTGGCTTCTGTTAACGTTTGAAGCTTTGCCGCTTTTTAGGACAGAAAATAGTAGCAAGAGTTTTTTCAAAACCAATAAGCTGTAGGTTTGCTTATATTTGCGCCAGACATCGTAATGGTGAACGTTTTCTGAGAAAGATTCTTAGATCCAAAAGGAAATGGGTAGCGAAAGGCTTGGTCACGTCCAAAGCGTCATTTAAGCCCTTTTCAGCTTATTTCATCTATTTCTTGACCTTTAGATTTGAATGTCGGGCTTATTTATCAGTAACTTAAATTTTCGGATTATAAGTCTATTCAGAATTGTCCTTGACAAGGGAAGACCCTCTGAGGGAAGACGGTATTACCATGGCAAACCGCTGGCTCTTTCCTCGCTCTTTCCTCTCTCCAAGCTAACTCAGTTTTGGATGACTTTTGGAATCTATCATTGGGAGAGTCAATTTGAGTTTGACCTCAATAGCAGCTACCAGAAGAATTAGGCAACAAGTTTAACGGGAAACACAAGGAAAACTTGAAGTCCTGTTTTGATTAGTACTTCAGAATATAAGACAATATGTCTAAAACTCTTAACCTACAAGGCAAGGCTACCACAGACGGTAGCGTTTTGGGTGACATGGAAGTTCTTGGAATCGACGCGCGGAATCCGACGGACTACCGACAACCCACGACGTATCATTCGCTAAACGAAGCACGTTCACGAAGATCGTTTCCCGAAAACGCGACCCCCTGACGTCACATGGCAACAAACTTCCGTAATTGCTGATCTAACGTAGGGTACATAAAAATGAGGGACAAAACCCTGCATGCTAAAACAAAGAGAAGTACATATTTATAAATGAAATTCTTATTTAAGAAACGTTTGAAGGAACTTTCAAGTATTTATAAAGGATAGCAAATCGAAATTGTTGAAAAAGGTTAAAAGTCAAAGACTACAATACATGTAAGTACCACGTTTTTTAATTTTACTCAATTGATACCTTAAGATCTAGCCATCAATAATATCAGTTATTCCTATAATGGCCTTCTATTGAAACAGGTTGAGCACTTAATTTTTATGCAAGGTTCCCACTCTACTAAATAAAATTCCCTGACTTTTTACTGCACAAATCACATTTTTCACTGACTTCACAATTACAAATAGGGTTATATACAGTCCAGGATCTTGCTAGCAAAATTCCAAAGGAAAACCCTATTTCTAAAAAAGATTTTCTTTGCATTTTGGTACATTTTTATTCTCTCTCTGACCAAATACAAAATTCCCTGACAACTCCCTGACCTTAAAAAATTTCTAGATTTCCATGACTTTTCAAGGTCAGTGGGAACCCTGTTATGACATTGTGAGAAAAAGCTTTTTTCAAATCTTTGTTGGTATATTTTGAATGGTCGGTCTCCTACCTGTGGTATCTTCTGATGCAGATAACAACACTGAGCTATCTGGAGTAAAACATGTTGTATATACTGGTCCACAGTGACCAAGGAGAGGGAGATCCTCGCCTGAGACAGTCTCCACTTTCCCACCATCTGAGACAGCAGCATCTAACATCAAAATAATTTAAATAAAAATAAGTATGATTTATTTAGTTTACATGAAACTCAATCTGGGAGTCAAACCCAGCAAGAGGTAAACATTGTCATCTATTTCATACACATAAACACATCTGAAATTCTTTACACCATTTTCTTGGGGGGTGTTTTTTTTCCATCTGATACAAACTTAGTTTTTCAAAAGTTGAGCCATTCAGAAAGTGCAAGTCTTACCTGGAGCAAGTAGAATTTTTGAAACATCACATGACTTGGTTTTTGGTTTAACAAGTTTTTTGGGGGTCAAACTCCATAGGTGCACTGAAGAATCCTCAAAACCACCAGACAACAAACTTCCATCATTTGATATACCAACAGAACCAAGCCTATGGGTAAACAAAAAACAAAATATGTTAGCTTTTGTTTGGAGATCAATTGTTGGGGAGGTCAATAGCTATAATTTTCTACATATCTGTGGTATCTTAGTCGAGCAGATTTCCTATGAGTGGGAGACACTATGTCAAATTCATAGCCAAACCATAGTAGTACCATAGTTTACCAAAGCTATAACAACACATTGTGGATGACTTGCACAAAAACAATGAACAGCCATTTCAGTGTTATGACACACCATAACATGTATGTACTGTGAGTAAAAACTGTACACTTCCCCCTTATAAGGAAAGTTCTGTATTCCTTGCTGTGACTAATTCTAGAGGGAATGTACTTGGGCATACATCTTTCTGGACCCCTCCCCACCTTTCCACATAATTATTCTTAGTACTAGTTATTCATAGTTATAGTTATCTGCAGCCCTGTTTCTCTCCATCTTACCCTTGGTAAGAATTCTGAAAGGTATAGAAACAAATTGAAGGCAGACAAGCTGGTCCATTCCTTATTTTATCGATGCTCTCTTTTAGAGCTTTCAAAGCAGCATCGTCCTTCTCGACAGCAGACTTTAGATGTTTGGTGTCTTTTGTTGGCTTTTGACTGGCAGTCGCATCTTTTTCTTCCTCAATGCCATTGTAACCTAGTTTCTGACCAGGTTTAGATTGCAAGATTTCAATAGCAAAGTGTCTGTTTAGAAGCTGTAGCAATAGCAAATGCTCACTACTTCTCAAAAATTGCATGAAATAAGTGAAGACTTTATGGCTGAATTTCACCAAATATTTACTACGTCTAAAATTTGCGGCAGTATCGCTGGATTTTAACCTTTCAGAGTCCGTTATTGCTTGTAGATTTTGTATGTCTTCTTTAAAATCTGGCAGCAAGTCACTGCTATACTTAGAAAAGAAGTTCTGAGCATTAATCAAGAAGCCTTTAGCAATGAGATCAAGATAAGAGTTAGCAAACACAGGGAATAGAAGTTTAACAAGTTCTTGGCGATAAGCAGGATTGGCGCCGGTAACGAATGATTTCAGGCTGCCATACTGTTCGTCATAGCTGTTCGCATCTAAGTGATCCACGCTGAATGATAAGACGTTGGGAACACCGCACTCGCTGTTAACCGAAGTCTTTAGAGCAACGTCTTCAACTTTATTGTGCTTTGTCGACGCATGTGTCTGATTCTTTTCGTTCAAATCTTCGCCTTCTGTGAACTTTCTTCTCTTCAAAAAACTCATAACTATGGAAGATAGTTGGTCGGCTTTTAGGTTCTTTCCATTGGGATTCATATTTCGACCAAGAAAGCGGAATAATAAGCCTTAAGAAGAATTCTTCTTGTCAAGAACTTTCTTGTACAAGAACCGCCATATTGGTTTTACAGCCGTGACGTTAGACTGGAGTGGACTGAGAACGATATCAGTCGATAACCATCCGAATAATTACGAAGATTATCCGGAAAAATCCGAATAATCCGAATGATTGTGACCAGACGAGACTAATATGTAAGTCGAACTTTCTTCGTGAATATTCGTGAAAGTTCGTGAAATGTCGTAAAATGTCGTCAATCTTCTCGATATATCAGGATCTGGCAACCAATTCAAAGCATCAGGTCGCATCAGGTCAGATTACAAATTTGTTGCGATTTTGTACTTGTATGTGAAGCTTTTCGACCGGACTGGACAAATAGCTACAAAAAGAACAGAATTTCCAAGTAGACTAGCCAATTCTGTAGAAGTAAGTGTATTTGTAGACCTATTTGCGACGTGTTTGCACGCTGTGAAACAATCGCTTTGCCTCCTCCTTGCCTCCTCCTGGCCTCTTGCATAAGCTCACTGCCAGACTTGTACAAGTTCTTTCACGCTTGAGCAGGGTTATCCTACCCCTTCCAGGACTTTTGTTGGTTATTTGCAATTCATTTGTATTCCAAATTCAACTTCCACCATAAAAAAATGTCAAGCCGACTTTTTATTTGCAAACCGAAGCTGTCGTTCACGTTTTCACGTAAGCTTATGCACTTCTATAATCCAATAAGCTTAATTCACGTATCTTATATGGTGCGTATGTATGTTCTTTATGGGGAAAGAGTTCTGAAAAATGTCGTTTTGAATTAGTTAGCAAGCTTTGTTTCTAGTAATTTGGTTGGAGAATATGAATGTATTCATGTTCGACTCCACGTCTCGACGTGGTACTCCAAGCCGTCTGGACATTAATATTCAAAACACCTTTGAAACCCCAACTATGCAAGGCATTAATTAACCCATTAATTTAACCTATTTCAAAAAAGGTTTTCTGTCGGAGATCTGAAATGTGAGACCGAGATGAATCGACTGCACGAGCTGTGAATTCACTTTTTTAATTAAGTTTTATCTTTTAGTAGTTTGCAATCAGTAAATAGCTAAATACGACACCACCTTCAAGTGATGACCTGCACTGGTGAATTGTCTGGCTCAGATTTCAGATTTCAGATCAATGACTGACAACGTTATCTAAAACAGGTGTATACATAAGCTATCTTGCATGCTTACAATGTTTTCTCGTTTTATCTTATTGTCCTTTACTTATCACCTAAGTAGCAAGTCTACCTCAGCTGTCTTAGACTATAGAGCTGTTAAGTTGTGACGTATTTCCGGGTCCAATTTTTCAGAAAATGCGCTAAAATAAAACCAAAACGTTTATCCACAATTCCTCTTCCACCTGTATTAAACAGACCTATGTACACCAATTCCTACTATTAAGAACAAAGCAAGAAAAATCTTCAAATAACTGCTTTTTAATTTGGACCGGAAGTTGTTTTTCATTCAAATTATGTCACACTTAACAGCTCTATAACAATAGAGCACTCAGCACATACATGGTAAGGTACACATTAACATTAAAATGGTTTTCCATAAGAACGGTCATCACGAGTGGAGAAAGTATGGTAGATCAGTTGCAGCACATACACGGTACATTGTTATGTAACGCTGAAGTGGCTTCCCATTGTTTTATTGTGAAGCATGCAATCAAAACCAGTTGATAATGTTACAATAGAGTAGTCAGCATGGCTATATCAAAATAAACTTTTCCAATTCCCAGATTCCAATTTTCAGGGATAATTATGCCCCACTTCTTTGTTTTTGGTAGCATTTTTTCAATTTCTTCCCAATTTGGGAAACAAAAAAATTTTTCTGTGAAGGTGCATTGTGCATGTTTTGTTTACCTTGAGCCATTACTGTCATAATGAAATTCAATGACAGTTAGGACTTGATTAATGTATTGATTTTACATCCATGTATCAAACATTCTCAGTGAATGTACTTTTTGTCTTTCTTCACTGCAGATAGAAAGTAACATTTGAAAACACAAGCAAACATGTTCACTGTAATCCCAATATTGACAGATGCCTTTAGGTCACTAACCTCCAGCTTCTCCAAAACAGACAAGGTAAGATACTTTTTCATTGTTACAGTAATACTAATTACAGGCTCTATAGTAGATCATAATTTTTATTTTATTTCATGCCTACAAACTGGTTTTCGTAATGATTATTCATAATTGAGTGCAAATATCTCTTTAACCAACCAGTTTTAAAATTTAATAGTCTAAGCAAGAATGTGCTCAATCGAGTCCAGTCCAGCCACTTGATGATTTTGTTGACTCAAAGACAAAGAATGTTTTTGCAAAGTTTGTTTATTATTTTTCATTGTACATGTATATGCATGATCTGTTTTAAGTTTTTTAAGTATAATTTACAAGTTTTGAGGGAAGTGGTACTTTGTATGTTAGGTAAAACATATTTTCTTCATCTTCAATACACTTGGAACTGTGCCATAAAAGGATGTCTGATATAAGTTGACTGAAAATCCCTTGAGAGTGATACAAAACCAGTGTCTACTTTATATTGTTGATGGATGAAAAGTTTTGTCCAAGAAGTAAGGTGGCCAATATGTATCTAATTCAAGGAAGTATCTATACTCTTCTGACATTTTTATTGTTCAGCAGTTCCTTTCAGTTGTGCAATCACCAATCACCATTCGCCATGTCAACTTTTTTTGAAATAGCTATATATGGCCCACATATTTAACAATTATTCCACGAAATCGAGTCGTACATGAGCTCATAGGCGATGAGGAACGCAGCGACGAGTTGGCTATGAGCCATGTACGATGAGATTGAGTGGAATAATTGTTTTATTATATCCACATCCACTGGATTGTGAGAAATGCAGATTTTAATGATTTTCAAGTTTAAAAAGCAAAATAACGTCAGCGAAATGCTCCACCATTTTGTTTACTTCTCCACTCACGGGATATGAGCTGATATCCTAGTAGTAGAGGAACCAATCAGAGTGTGTGATTGCTCATATCCAGTGGATGGGGATATAATAAATATATATATATCGTATGTGCCACATATAATGCTCAATTTTAATGATTCTGATATCCACAGTGCAGTGTCCCACATATTGTCCACATATGCCAGAAATAGTCCCACATATTGGCCACATAATTCCAAAGTGGTTCCAAATATTGCCCACATATACCCTAGTCTCCTTCACAGCCATTATTAGTGTCGGTCACTAATAACAGCTGTGAAAGAGATTAACATATGCACATACCTGTACATAATCCACATATACTCAAATTTCACTGGATGGAATTAATAAAATTGACCCATATATAGACCATGTATCCCCAATGCTGTTCCACTTATGTTCCATATGTGGGTCACATAAGGCCCACATAATGTCCGTACTAAACCCACACTATAGTTTTGGTATTGGTGGACATAGCAGTGAGAGGTGAACATTTTACCCAGGGTTCGTACAGGTTTTGGAAAGTCTTGGAAAATTTTGGAAATGGATAATACATTTTTCCAGGACCTTGAAAGTTTTGGAAAATGGATTTTTGGTCTGCTAGGCTATGGAAAAGTTATGGATTTTTTTAGCTTGTCCAGCTTATACCTTGCAAAGAATTATTTTTGTTGTAAAGCACCAAAAATTTTCTTTCAGCACTGTACCTGTGGTGTACGTATTGTTTTGCATTGGTAAATGTATGTTGAATGTTTCAGATCCATGAATTTGGCTTTATTTTTGTGCTTTGTGTGGTTTTGGAAATTTGAGTCAAAGGGCTTTGGAAAGTTTTGGAAAAGTTTTGAAAATTCTCACAGGGGATCCTGTACGAACCCTGTTTACCACTATGCCACCCTTAGGGAATTATTTTCATATTTTCATTTGTTCCTTTATTAAACACATCTGTAAAGTGCATTGATTTTTCTGTCGTTCTTTCTTTCTATGAAGGTTGAGAAAGTACTAAAGAGTTATGACCTTCCAAAGGAAACACTCATTGAAGTAATGAGACTCCTGAGGTGTGACATGGACAAAGGACTTTCAGCAGACCCCAACACCAGAGCAGAAAGTCCAATCAAAATGCTACCTACATTTGTGCGTGCAATACCAGATGGAACAGAGTGTGGAGATTTCCTGGCTCTAGATCTTGGAGGGACAAACTTCAGAGTTTTAGTTGTACAAATACTTCATGGAAAAGTTCAAATGGACAGTGAGGTTTTTCCACTGGATAAAACAATCATGACCAGTGATGCTGTCACGCTTTTTGACTACATAGCTGACTGTATCACACTCTTTGTCAAAAAGAAGGGACTCAGAGATAAAACTCTCCCTCTTGGCTTTACATTCTCATTTCCAGTAGACCAATTCAGTTTAGTATCTGGTAATCTAATACGCTGGACTAAGGGCTTTAGTGCTGCTGGAGTAGAAAATGAAGATGTAGTAAAGTTGCTAAATGAGGCCCTTGCAAGGAAAAAGGTAAGGACTTAAATAAAACAGATAAAGTCAGTCAGTTTTTTCCAGTCTAGAACACTAGTAAATTGCATGTGCTGATCAGTTAATTCTCTGAGGTCTGGATGAGATGATACAAATACTCAAGTTACCACTAACCAGATAGAAAATTGTGCTTTAATTTTTAGTGGGATGAAGAATGTAAAGTCATGATTAATAATTGCTGACTGACCACTCTCAAAAGCGACCCTCCCTGATCAGCCACCACCTTGAGAAATCCCCATTTTGTTTCTCATATAAACACTGTAGTGAAAATCTTTCGTAAGCATCTGCAACCACCCTTTTGGCTTGATTTAAGGCTTCTTTCATTGTGACCAGACTCTTGTAATTCCTTCTTTCAACAAAACAACCTATTGAAATAGGTTGTAGGTGTATAGTACAGTATGTACCATGCTCCCAGTGGTATATATATGTTCTGGTGAGCCACAATCTCACAAGCGACCACTGCTTCACGTTCCTGAGGTAGTCACTTATGAGTCAACTGTAATGTAATTAACTCTCTTGTACTTTTATTTACAAGAATTTTGTCACCAATTATTTATTTTTAGCTGATTTTGGGTTGGATGTTGTCTGAACCCATAAAATAGTGGTAAGCAAATTATGCACAGTAGTATTTTCTTGGCAACTCGATCTTGCAATACCGTTGTAGTTATATGTTTAATGTCTCCAATTCATCGACTGCATGTCCAGACTGATTTCCAATAATGCATTTCAGTATGCAAACCTGGATTGTTTTACTCTACTTAATTATTTCCTCTGACACTTTTGAGTTAATCAAACTTTTTGTCCATGCCAGAGTGACTCTGTTGATGTGGTTGCCTTGGTAAATGACACAACAGGAACAATGATGTCCTGCGGGTTTGATGACCGCAACGTTGTTGCTGGTCTCATCCTGGGAACAGGCACGAATGCCTGCTATATGGAAAGATTGGACAAGGTAGAAAAATGGACGGGTGATCAGAATGAGCCAAAGGAAGTCATTATCAACACAGAGTGGGGAGCATTTGGTGACAATGGTGTATTGAACTTTATTATAACTGACCATGACAAGAAAGTTGATAGTGGTTCTATCAACCCAGGACAGCAAATGTAAGTAGAGCTGGCTGTGTACTAAACTTAGTGATAAGGGGAAAAGAGGAAGAATAGGAAAGAAGATGGGAAATTCCATTTTGTGTTCAATAATACCTTATGGTCATGCATGGGGGATTGTTCTGGCACTTCACGTATTGAATAATCTCTGTTATTATATCCACATCCACTGGATATGAGCAATCACACACTCTGATTGGTTCCTCTACTACTAGGATATCAGCTCATATCCTGTGAGTAGAGAAGTAAACAAAATGGTGGAGAGTTTCGCTGACGTTATTTCACTTTTTAAACTTGAAAAGAATTAAAATTTTGTATTTCTCACAATCCAGTGGATGTGTATATAATAAAACAATTATTTCACTCAATCTCATCGTACATGGCTAATAGCCAACTCGGCACTGCGGGCCTTGTTGGCTATGAGCTCATGTACAACTCAATTTTGTGGAATACTTGTTAATTGTTCAAGATGAGCCTTGTTTTTGTGTAGAATATTCACATGTTTCAGTGAAGGTTAGTGGAATTTTAAAGTGTTTGCTTCATTTAAGTTGCGCATTCTTTACTGTTGGCATTTGTAAATATCTTGATGCATGAGGTTATGAGGTTAGCCCTGAGTAATCAAATGAAAAAGCAGAGTGGCATTTGGAAAATTGAAAAAGACATTGTTTCAATCCCCCTCTATATTATATTAGGAGAGGTATGGCTATAATTAATAAAGGTAAAAGGTAAAGTAAATTATCTTTATTTAATGTCGGTACTTCCTTCAGCTACGAGGCTGGTATCAGTGGAAGCCGATGGTGCGCACTTTACCCCCCTCTCTCCATATCAGTGCTCCGTTTTAAGGGTATTTAAAGCTAAACGGATTAAAGAGAAGTCGAAACAAGTATGTGAAGTCACTGAGGATAGAACCATGGACCTCTCACTTAGCAGGCAGCGCACTAACCACAACTATGCCACACTTCCTCACTATCTCTAATAATTAATTAAGATAATTCACTAAATTTTTTGTAGTTCATGCTCCATTGTGGGGTGGGGGTGGACTATTTAGATGCACACACCCTTGGAAGGAAATCATGAAACAAAAAGCAAAATGCATGGCTCAACACTAACATATACACCTACTTGCAAGAAGGTTGTCATAGGAAAAAAGAACTTTAGTTATTTAGTGAGAAAGGAATAAATTATAAGACAAAAGAAGATCACTGAAGCTTAACTCCGAAGACAAAAGAAAGAGTTCAGCTTCAGTGATCTTCTTTTGTCATTTTTATTTATTCCTATCTCACTAAACTACAAATGTTCTTTTTCCCTATGACAACCTTCTTGCAAGTAGGTGTATCTACATAGTCTCAGACATAGTGAATGTTTGCTGTGGACTAGTGAAAATCAAATCAACTAGCCTGCTGGACTAGAAGCTTTTCAACATCTGACTACAACTGAAGTTTGTAGTGTAAGCGCCACGGTCACGGCTGCACGATTTCAGAGTTCTCTACAGTTTTATTTTAATTTTATACGGTTTTTTCGAATCAAAATTACACCTGCAAACGTGTAAACTATTCTATGACGGGGACAGAAGTTTTCAAGATCATTTTATAGTGTTATCTACAAGAAATTTTCATCTTCTAAGTCAACTATGCCTGACCAAACTTTTGCATGTAATTACCGATGTATACCGTTTATTGAATCTAATTATGAGAACACTTGGCTTGCTGTATCAACGTTTGCTTCTAATCAACTCAATTCTGGTTTCAAGACCCGATTGTTCGACGTATATGGTACTAACTCTAGAGGTCGAAGAGCGGGAATAAAAGTCAAACAGCGAGAATTTCAGCAAAGAAATGCTATCAAGACCATCGTCACGCACCATGAACATGGATCATCGTTACACTCAAGAGGAGTCAATACAGATAATTTAATTCAAATCAAACCTCACAATATGCCCGAAATTAAAGAAAAGTCGCTGTCGATGGCTGTCATTAATTGTAGATCACTAAACAAGAATGGTATCAAGTTGAAAGACCACCTAGTGGAATATGACTGCGACATTGTAGCCGTGACTGAGACATGGCTTCCATGTGAAGATATCTTAGCCAACCACATTATTGGTGATGTTTGCCCAAAAGGGTATAA
>WUAP02141424.1:0-12158 GCA_015163945.2 Stichodactyla helianthus | reverse complement strand
GCCATTGTTTTCTAACCACAGGCAGCCGGACTTCAGGGCCGGTTCGTGCCAAAAAAAGTGTTCTCCGGCTCCTAATGGGGGGGTGGGGTGGGGCGGGTGTCACATAAAGTTGATAGTACTAAATCTGATCAATGATGAAAGAGAATCTCTAAAATCCCATAGTCTCTCAGGGGGAACATATAACGTCTATGGTGTCAAAAGAAAAATCCTCCAACCCCTCCCCCCCCTAGGTGGTAAACAGTGACATGACAATAATGGTAAAATGATGTTCATCAATTATCAATTCTCTTTCGAATTCTTTTAGCGTGTTTTACTGTACAATGCGTACGCCACGTGGGCCATGTGTAAAGCAGGAGTTTTCGTTCTTGATGTCTATCCAATATCTGATTCCTACCCGTGGGGGACTGGAACACATAGCAGTCGGATTCCAGCGCCTAATGATGTTGTACATTACAGTAATCTGGCCTTTCAACCGGCCGAAGATCTGTTGGAGCGTATCTTCGAACCATAATGCCTTGAAAACGTCCTGAATGGGCGTATACGGTTTTTGAACGTCATTTGATGGCAGCCATGTTGGATGGCACATCGATAGAATCTTTCCTTTAGAGATTTGGATTCTTGTCATGGCAAAGAATGTCCTTGACATCTAACATAGCTGACTTCCTGGATCCATCAGTGCCACTCTTAAACCAATCAAAAGCCTGACAAAGAACATCATCGGGTAATGATGTTTAGTTTTGATAGTAGACTATATTATGTAGTTGTAGTAACAGACAGCAAACAGCTCGAGAGAAACGGAAAGCTTAAGCTCTCAGATTCGTTCTTGAAATAAACCTCTAGAGCGACAGTTTGACGTTAGGCTTTGATCCCTTGGAGTGCATTTACCGTCAATATAACATTGTCACTGACAGTGTCGTGTATATATAAGGATTATTGAGTCTTTGGGTAATCTGGTAGAGCCAGATTTGCTGCGTTGTGTTTTATAATCTGAAAGCTTTTAGCATTTATAGCAAAGAAGAAAATCAAGTAAAGAGCCAAAACTGCGCCTTTGTGGTAGTGGCTTGTGATTTTTTAGCGGGTTATCGAGTCGGGTTATCTTTAATGTCCATGGTTCACTGAACCTTAAACGATTTACTGTATTTTGGGAACGTCTACGAGGAAAGAAATAATGAAAATAATTTTTCCACCCTTCTTGCGTGTTGCAGCTAACAGCCACATTGCTCTTGCTGGGTGGCAAAATATTTATATATATATATATATATGGATTTTTTTCTCCTTTCATTTTCAAAAAAATGAAAGGGAAAAACGACACGGTTTTCTTTGTTATTTATGAGTCTATTTCTGATACGCCAACCCGTACAACAATAGAATAACTGAGTTATTCCCTCATTATGAATTCACGGGTCTATTCAAAGACAAAGACCGCCAGAGAACAAAGAAACCCAAATGATATATGTAAAGGTTATATACCAACCCGAAGTGAAGCCGAGTATTGATATATCACATAACCCCTCGCTTCAGGCCGATAACCCTCACATATCACTATTGATGAGGTTTTCTAAAACTAACTTTTCGCTTTATAATTTCTAATTAAGAAAGTGGGGTTGTTATCAAAGATAACGACCGCCAGAGATCAAAGACAACCAAACCAATAGTGATTATAAGTTCAACTGAGGCCTAATACTACTGAAAATTATTGAGAAATACCAGGATAGACCGATCTATGGCACTTATCAAGGAATAAGGAACTCCAGAAAAAACTGAGCTCCAGATGGGATTCGAACCCACGACCCTCTGCATCTCTAGGTCGGATGCTCTAACCACTGAGCTACTAGAGACTCCGACTATGGCATAGTATGGTAAGCAAGGGTCAACTATGGGTATAGAGGGCAAACAGGCTTTAGCCCAAGCTTCGAACTGAAATATATTATTATCTCGACCTCAGCATTTAATAAGCCATATATATGTTGGCTTAATGCCGAGGTCGAGGTAATCAGCTGATTTAGTTTACACTTAAGAAGATTTTCACAAAAACATTGAATTAGACTCTCATTACAAAATCACGGGTCTATAACCTTTACTAAACTACCTGTACAATGGAATGCACAAAACTTTTCTAAAAATGCTGTTTCTTTACCAGTAATATTAATGCGAACTTTGTCGGTTCAGGGACGGCAGGATGCACTAAGTAATTTTACTGATTCAGATGGTGCTAATCCCAGATGAGAAAGCATTTTCTATATAAAAAGGCCTCGCAAGTTAATATCAGTCCGCTATTATTAGAAAATTGAACCCTGCATGTGACTGCGGACACTGCAAAAGGCCCATTTCGCTCCAGTATGTCTTTATGTTTCCTTTACAGTTTCTATACTTTAAAAGCTATTAAAATCTTACCACTTCTCAATTTTTAGCTGGGAAAAAAATGCTTTCTACATCAATTGAACCGTTGAAGAACTGCGTGGATTGATTTAGTGCTGACAGATTATCGGAGCCAAAATAATATCAATTTAGTAGTAAATTTTAAAAGATTGCACTTAGGGGCGACACAGAACTTATTAAATTTCAAACATCCCGGTAGTAAAGGAAGTATGAATGGATAGCGACGTTGCTTTATTACGGTCTGTGGAAAGTAAATATTTGCCATTTCGAACCACTTAGGGTTCGCTCTCAACTGAACTATATATCGTCTTCTATCGGCTTAGGTTTTATCGCGTGTTTTCTGAGAAGTTTACTCAGTGGTGTAGAATACCATTTCTTGTGCAGAAAGCCTATTACGAAAGGAAGGGATATCTTACTGGCAACGTGAGCAGACAGTTAAGACAAAAGTCGCCCGTGCTGTCGGATGAAAGAACACCCAAATGTACTAAGACCGCGGTGACTGGAAGAGTTTGTCGTAAATGAAGAGCTAATAAGACGCCTTTAGCTTATTTAGACAAACGTTCAGAGACTTGGAGGAAATTAAGTTACGAGCTTTTATCGTGGAGTCAAAGTTTTGTTTTCGGTTGTCAGAGTTCAGACTAAAGCGCAGGAAATATAAGGTATGTTGAGCAATGAATCACCATGATGGAAATTTGTGCAATGCATCTGATTCACATCATAAGCCATAAAGCGATGATCGATTGGCCGAATCAATCTCGCAGTGTTGATTAGTTCAAATGTTCAGAAAATTTGGTCGGTAGCATGAAAGCGTCAGTATCATGGAGTTTGGCTTATAAAAAGCTTAATCTAGTGATCTAAAGGAACCCAAGCGCTGTGCTGTCATAACTGTGTTGTCCTGTCTACCAAGACCTAGGAATGGTTAGTATTCAGGGATCGTGCTCATATGTTGTGGGGCTTGGGGGGGGGGGCTTTTCATATGAAATCATAACTTGTGCGCGCATTTGTTCGACAAACACTTATTTCAAAACGATGTCGCAGCATCGATTGACGACTGACAATAGGAGACCGCAAGGGATGTTGGTAAATCAAACTCTTCTAAAAGGAAATCTGTAACACCGTGAAAAAAGAGAAATATACTTAACTTTTTCGAGCTTTTGAGCTTATTATTTACATGTGTTGACATGATAAAACCATCAAATACACATATTCACCTACAAAACTGAAGACAGCATGTATAGTTGTAGAGCGGTATCAAGTAAAAATATAATACAACTAAAAGTACCTTGCAGTTGTCAATTGTCAATCGATTCCGCGACAACGTTTTTTGAAATAAAATAGAATCTATGACTTGTAATAATAATAAGAAGAAGAATGATGATGATGATAATAATAATAATAAAATAATTGATAAAGGGACACAATAATTGATAAAGGGACACATTACGGAATTGAGATCAAAAAAGCTATGCACATTAAGTGTCAACGCCCTTTATTAAATCTGCAAGTCACGCACTTGAACCTGACTACATCTAGTTGCACTTCATTAGCAATACATTGTTATCTATTGGATTCAAGCATATATATAAATGAGGATATTTTCTGAGATAGTCATACTGACGATGAGCTGAGCCACCTCGAAACATGTTTAAATTAAAAAGTGTTTTCACAACCATAAAAATAGTGACTTGACTTCTTCTGCACAGACCATTTTGAATAATAATAATAATGATGATGATGATGATGATGATAATAATAGTAATAATAATAATTATAATAACAATTAATCCAAATGTACATGTAGTTTTCAGGGAGATCCTCCATAATTAAAAAATAAATTACATTAACTTTAAATTAAATTATCATATATTATATTGATATAGTATGCACCAACTTGGAGTTCTTTACTGACCTCGTATTGAGAAAATTTTAGGGTCTTGAAAACACAGCGCGAGGGCAAAGAGACTTTTTATATTATTCAGTATATTTTTTCTGATTTACAATCCTTTGCTAATACTCAGAGAAACACTGAACACGCGTAGCACAGGATGAATGGAAACCCATGAGGCAAAGGAGCGATCCCGCTAATTACAACGAATCAGCGCGCGCGATTTCCTATAGGATACTACTGGTCTGAAAACTAGACGCTCGATGCGATGGGCTGGAGCTAATATCAATATCATTTGTCGTAATACATTCGACAGGCTATAATTATTCGGAATAAGTTCGTAAATATGAACCTTCGACAACTCAGCGGCCAACAAGCATGTGTGTTGGAGTCATTCGAGATGTTTCGCAGTTCATTTGGCGTAAGTTCGTAAACATGAGCCGTCAGCGGCACAGAGCGCATGCTCCATGAGACGAATAGAAAAATAAACAGCCCCATTTTACAACTCGATCGGCCTATGGCGTGCTATGGCCCATCGAGGAAAAAGCAATCTTGATCTACTTGGCACTTCAAGCCACACATTAAAATACCACACAAATTGTAGGGCTCATCAAATCACATGTCTATCAAGAATATTGATAACATCTGTGGCCACTGAATTTGATCTAAAGAAATTCAAAGTAATTGACATAATTTGTAAAGTTATTTATCGCTAAACGGCATGCCAGGACTTCCAAACGTATTATTCTCGAGAAGGCACGGTTGATACTATGAAATATCATACACTATTACTATTACTTATCTAACCTTGTAGGCTTTTCTAGTTAACATATGATTTACTCAAGCTAACGGCTACTAATCTTCCCCAGTGTTCCGAGACCAGCTTCAAAATTTTAGACTGGACCCCGAGAGCCCCCCACCCCACCCCAATACCAAGGCTCATTTTGTCAAACACTTCAGACGAACCACTTATATTAATTAAAACTGCATCTAGGTTATTGAATTGACTATCTATAGCTTCACTTGAGTTTAGACCCCCAGACTACTTGTCATAGCATGCAAATTACATCGCTTAAATAAGATAAGAACTGGGTGAAGCTTACGCCGAGAGACTGCATTGAAGAAGAACTGATATGAAGGTTTTTGCTTCGGCTCGGCGCTAAGACCATTGCTTTGATAGGAGCAAAATCCCTCGAAGAATCAAAACATTGTAAGTAGTATTTGCTGTTATGACTTTAATTGATTGAATTTTTGAACACATTTTAATTGAATTGTTTACTTTAGTACCTGAGAAAACATGCCGTGCGTTGAGTCAGCTAGGGTCAGAGTGAAAAAATTGCGAATTCTTTATCATTTCTGTGGGTCGGATTATTCACAACCTCACGCAGAGCTTGCCTTGCCTAATTCATCTATAAAGAGAACGTCAAGAGGACTTGACTGTCTTTGCATTGCATTTGGAACCATCTCTAATATATAGCTACAGTTATTTAAACGAACTCTGGATAGACTCTCTTTACAAGTCGAAACTGGTTCACCAAAAGAAACAGTTTTGACACTACTCAGACAAAGTAGGTCATTTGGCTCAATGTACAAGTTTGTTATTATGATAGATATGAGTTTATGTTACTCGGCTACACTGCCTGCATTGTTGCACAGAACTGCGACGTGAACAGGAGTATTTCCTACGTACTCTATTGTTTCTCTCTTTTAGCATTCAACCATCGTTTTTGTCGTGACCCACAAGGCATTGTACAAAAAGTATATCGACGTCTTTTCAGCGTAAATCAAACAAGTAAGTACGCACAGTCTCTTCAAAAGCCTTTTAAGATTTGATTGACGTTTCTTTCGACAATGTAATATTAATGGCATTGATAAAATATAAGTAATTAAGTAACAGTTAGTATAAGTAATTACTAAAAGACTGAATTTAAGCTTCATTGAACAGATAGAAGAATGTTTTTGTTTTTGTGTTTTCATTTATTGTTGTTTGTTTATTTTTGTCCTTTGTACTTTTCTTCTTCTCTTTTAAGATTTTGGCGCACCTCTCTTTTCATCGGCAGAATACTGTGTCACATCCGGGGCTTAATATTTGAGATACCCACGAAATTGAAAATGTAATTGAATATTAGTAATAATTGTAAAATGCAGTAAGTTCTAAGCCTTGTTTCTTGGACTTCAGCAGCCGTTTTTAAACGAAACAACAACAATTAGCTCAGATTACCAAAGTTCATTTAAAGAGGTCATGAGCTGGTGGTTCTATATAGAACCTATTGAAAAGCAAATTAGTTAAGTACTACTCAAAGCTGCATTCCAATCGTCGTAGTCAGATCAGATCAGACATTTCCCCTGACGCAAATGAAATTTTAGGAGTCTTTGCGTTTACTAAGTAAGTTATTCTATGATTAAAAAAAAAAAAAAAAAATAACGATTGCACGATTGCGCAAATCTGATTTAACTTTTTAATTTCAAGCAGTTTGATAATAAGACTACAACTCTTCCTTCAATATTCTATAGCCACGTACGTTCAGCTTTGAGCAGTGAGCAGTGCAAGGTCGAGATACATAATCCTGATCGACTGTTTTGAGGGTTTTTTTTTTTTTTTTTCCTACTTTGAGATTTAGAATGTTATTTCGATGCAAATATCTGTGCGTCAGGCTCTTAGTCGATTTCAAAGATTTCACGTTGATTTCAACGTAATTAAACACTTACGATAAGAGGAAACGACTTTGGGCCATTCGAAATGGCCTTTTAGAAATACAGTTAGTGACGACCAACCTAACTGTTGTATTAACGGAGAAAGATGGCTTTAACGCCTTGACGCTCGCGACGGAGTATACGCGCACTAGGGGAGCAATTAGTATATGCATATACGCACAAGCTGATTCAGACAAACACTGACTGAAAAATGAAAGTGCTAGAATAATAATTATATAAATTAAAAAAATCAATTGGTTGGCGTAGCGGTAAAACATTCGCCTCCCACCACTGTGAGTCCAACGGATCGGGTCGTTGGTTCGAGCCCTGCGAATGCCACATGTGAGTAGAGTTTGCTAGACGTGTTGTTCTCTCCCTTGCCACGAGTGTTTTTCTCCGGGTTCTCCGGTTTTTCTCCGGGTTCTCCGGTTTTCCTCCCTCCGTAAAAAATCAACATGTGAGCTGAGAGTTGAATGCTTAAAACAGTTAATGTAGTGGTAGTGTATGTGAGTGATAAATGCCCCCAATTAGTACGAAAGCGCTAGACAGCTAGCCACTTAAAAGAAATTTATTTTGATTTTCGTATTGCGTGTTGCGCTGGAAGTTCTTAGGTAGAGTCTCGCGGCTTGCGCAAGTGTTGTTGAACCTATTATTGACAGCCCAGGCTTTAGTAATTAACGGCAAATCGATCACAATTGTACTAACAGCTTACATTCATAGCGAATTATAACTAACCGCTGTAGCGCAAGCCATTCATTTTCCAACCGCATAAATATTTTATGAGAAGAAAACAAACTTAATGGCTACCATAATCGTAGTTTGACTATGTACGATCTTCATCTGTTAAGTTTCATTCTGTTTTTCCCCTTGTTCGAGCACATGGATGTTGGATGAGATAGTCTTAAAGATTTCTCGTTTCTCATACCGGGTCCCTGCACCTATATTGCGGTCAAGTTATGGTCGATTGAGGCCATCTCAGATCATAGCTTTTAAGAAATCGTGATCGTCTTTCTGCGTACTTTACTGTACTGTTAATAGCCATATTGAATAGTATTAGAAAATGACCCAAACTCAAGTGGAACCACGAGCGCAGCGAATACCAAATTACGGACATTTTCCTAAATTTCTGTATCGTATTTATACTATTTTTGAACATAATTATTAAGAGCCAAATCAGAAAACGAAATTCTTAGCGATTGTGGTCTATTAGTCATTCACTCTTATTTGTATAATGAATTCTTTCTCTACTTTATATATTTATTATCAATTCGGGACCATACTTCCAGACTCGATTGCTGAAGCATCGTATGGCTTTACGGTTCAGCTGGAGATTTCGGCCCCAACTCCGCTATCCCAGGTCTATATGATCAGGGAGCTCGGCCAGAAGTAGGACTTGAGGCCTTAAGGGAGAGGTTAATCGGCCCCTAGACCATGTATAATTAACCCCTTGCTATGATCAGGGATAAACCCCGTGATGTGCGCATTTCTCTGGTGACCATGCCTTCTATACTAATGCGCTAGTTCGTGTGGGATCTATGAGGTAACTACGGTGAGGTATTAGCTTATAATTATAAGGTAACTTTTGCATTAAACTTTATCCACAGGCAAAGTAAAGTAAACCAAACACATGACTTTTGGATAGGGTTGAGTAAAATTAGAAAAGTAGTTGTTATAGATAACTCACAATTAGATAATGACCAGTACGCGCATGCTGTAGATAGTAATTGGTAAGTGCATGAAAGTCCTGGAGTGGCTCAGTAGTCAATATTAGGGGGTTTTTTTGGGGGGGGTTCCTTCCTCCCTTCCTTCCTTCCTTCCTTCCTTCCTTCCTTTGTTTGCTTGTTTTCATTAATTTTTGTTTTTATATTTTTGTTTTATTTTTCGCAAGCACACTTCGAGCTTTGACAACCTTTACTAAGACTTTATTTTATTTTAAACATTTTAAATATTTTTTTTTTTACTTAAAACCATGCCATTTTTAAATTAGTGAAATCATGTGGCCACTGTTTTAAACTACCGATGTGATTGCTGGCTATGTTTAGTTAAATCAGACCACAGCCTTTTTAAGAGCCGTCAATGTCTGCAAATTATCACACCAATCATGTACTATTAGCTTGACCAACAGTATTAAACTGAACCTCCCTCCCACCCACCCCCCTGAGATACCTCAGCGCCTACCCTCCAGAAGTTCTTGTCTTCTGATAGTGTTTCAGTCGCGCTTCTTTATCTCTGCTTTTTTCTGAAGTAGTTAATCCTCGTAATCTTACTCTATCCTGAGCCTCTAGTACCAGATTAAGTTGAAGTGGAAAAGACTAACAAGAAAAAGCCCCAAAGTGATCACAACAGTGATAAAACACGACCTAAGCCAGCTAGTATCTGATAGCTACAGACTGCGTGAAAACCAATTCTTCTAGCGCATAGACCTGCTCTATGTTTAGCTTACGTCAATGCTTTGAATTCCTTTGTAACATTCCCTAGTGCACGTGTATATATCCCTATGTATTTTTGGATGGCGTGGGTGATGTAGCAGTAAAAACATTCGCCTCCCACCACTGTGAATCCAACGGGTCGGGTAACTGGTTTGAGCCCTGCGGATGCCACATGTGAGTAGAGTTTGTTAGATGTGTTGTTCTCTCCCTTGCCACGAGGGTTTTTCTCCGGGTTCTCCGGTTTTTCTCCGGGTTCTCCGGTTTTCCTCCCTCCGTAAAAAATCAACATGTGAGCTGAGAGTTGAATGCTTAAAACAGATAATGTAAAGGTAGTGTGTGTGAGTGATAGTGCCCTCAAATTAGTGCAAAAGCGCTAGAACGACTAGCCACTTAAATTTATTGATCGATGACGTTTGAGGAATGTCCACGCATATCTGAGAACTTGTATAACGTCAGATTGGAACCGAGTAAAACCGTTATAGAAAATATGCTACTGACTGTAAAATTGGTCAAAACTCTCTCTAGTGTTGTCTGCAACTTTCGGCTGCGAAGTAACTCATTCAATACCAATGTTCGTCAGTCTGTTAATGAATTAAGGCCCATTGCATTGCATTGCCGAATTCAATGTAAATGAGATGATAATGAATAGAAACAAAAGATTTGCCTATTAAATTAACGTTACATTCGACGTAGCAAAAGTTCGACGTCTGAAGTGGACCTAAGCACACTAATCAGGAAAGACTTGATCTCAGCTAAATGTTCTTTGTTTTAATGTTTGTCTCTCCAGGTGGCTTTGGTCTAACGCAGGTCTACCAACACTGCCATGGTAACCAACACCTCGCATAACATGTCAAAATACGAAACTTCTCCCAATCCAAGGATTCCATTTTTTCTTCTCTTCGCCATCCTGCTTACTGTCATCACAATTACAAACAACTCTTTGGTAGTGCTGGCTTACAAAGTCAACCGACGCCTGCGCAATAGAGCTATTCTCATCCTCGTTAGTCTAGCACTGTCGGACTTTCTAGTTGGGGCCATTTCCATGCCTCTTTGGATCTACATGACTACGTCACGTGACCAAATGCCTTTGAAATTGTACTTGTTTTACATTAGTTTTGATGTCTTCAGCGCCTTCGCTTCGATCTTACATCTTACGTGGGTAAGCATTGAACGATTTCTTGCTATTGCGTATCCTTTGCGCCATCGGAAGTTTGGCGATAAGGGGTATCGAGGGATGTTACTGAGTCTATGGGTCGTGGCTGGTCTTGTGGCTGGACTCTTCCCTATACAATACCACTACAAATGGAACAAAGAATTCGCTTTGATGGTATTCATCAACGGATTCATTCTCCCTCTAATCACTCTTACTATCGTCTATGCATCAATTTATAAAATTGCAAACTCCAGCGTTTTCCAAGGAATCCATCATATAGGAACAAGAAGGTTTCAAGCTGAAAAGAAACTTGCTAAGACAGTTATAACGTTATGTTTATTGTTTTTTATCACCTGGTGTCCATTCTTTATCGTGTCGTTGCTGGGTACATTCAGACCAGAACTGCTCACCGGTCCCTCACCTATATTCAGTTGGTACATAACGGTGTTCGTCAAAGGAATGCACTATTCGAACAGCGCTCTCAACACCTTCGTCTACGCTTTCAGCAGCAATGAAATGAGAAGAACTTTTGTGTCGCTGCTTCGCTGCAAGAGGAACGTTGTATTTCCGACCTCGACGAAAACTAGACACAGGGTTAAGAGGAGAGCTCGAGTATTCCACCTTCAAAACTCAGTTGACTCACTTTAGATTTAATATCAGAGGTATCCTACCAGTTTAGATTGTTAAGATCCTTATGTCGCGATGACGTCGCTGCTTGTTTATTCGAGACATTAGGCGCAATGGATACTCGAAGATAAGTTAATGTTCAACGACGACAAGACTGAGGTTTTGCTCATTGGAACACAGAAACAGCTGGCAAAGACGTCAATTGAAAACATCAAAGTTGGTGAAGTCGATGTCGAACTGGTCAGTACAGTCCGTAACCTTGGAACCTGGTCCGACACTAGCTTTGAACTATGAACACTGATATTAATAAGACTTGCAGTAGTGCATTTTTCTATTTGTATAACATTAGGCGTATACGCAGATATCTAACAGTGAATCTGCGGCGGCCCTAGTACATGCGTTTGTAACTAGCAGAGTTGATTACTGTAACAGCCTTTATTACGGCCTTCCTGATTATCAGCTTCATAAGTTGCAACTAGTTTTGAATTCTTCTGCTCGCTTAGTCCTATGCGCATCTAGATTCTGTCACATTACCCCGTTATTACGGGAATTACATTGGCTATCAGTTCGCTCTCGTATAGAATTTAAGTTACTTTTGATAACTTTTAAAGTTCTGATGAAGGAGCTAGCACCTCTGTACCTTAGTGAGCTTATCTCTGTTTTGCCCCCATCTAGTTACAATCTTAGAAGGAGGCAATAATGGTACACTGTTAAGTACTCCTAAATTTAGATCTAAGATAACCTAGGGGATCGCGCATTTTCTTCAGCCGCGCCCGCCCTCTGGAATTCGTTACCATTAGAAATTAGGAATGTTGATTAGTCTATCGAGTCATTTAAGAAGAAACATATGCAACACTGCATTTCGAGGGGGAAAAAAAAAAAAAACGCCCTGCTAAGAAAAGTTTATTAACAATTCTTAAAAAACTCATGAATAATTAATGAGCAAAACACAATAGAAATCAATGACCATGAAGGAGTTTTATATCTGATA
>WUAP02141413.1:0-12161 GCA_015163945.2 Stichodactyla helianthus | reverse complement strand
GAATAAAAATATGGGAATTAATTTAAAAATAGGATGGAAGATAAAGTGTCATAATGAACCAGGTCACACAAAACCTAGACATGAGAATAAAAATATGGGAATTAATTTAAAAATAGGATGGAAGATAAAGTGTCATAATGAACCAGGTCACACAAAACCTAGACATGAGAATAAAAATATGGGAATTAATTTAAAAATAGGATGGAAGATAAAGTGTCATAATGAACCAGGTCACACAAAACCTAGACATGAGAATAAAAATATGGGAATTAATTTAAGAATAGGTCATACAAAACCTAGACATGAGAATAAAAATATGGGAATTAATTTAAAAATAGGATGGAAGATGAAGTGTCATAATGAACTTGGTCATACAAAACCTAGACATGAGAATAAAAATATGGAATTTTATTTAAGAATAGGAGTACATTCAAAATCTAGACATGGATAAGGGAAATAATGAAAGGAATTGAAAGATTTGAATGAAACATGGGTGTTTAAGAAAACAAAAGATACATACAAAACATATGCTTAAATGAAATTAAAGATTAAAGAGAAAGAATTCTCAAAATGAAATTGGAATGGATAGGCATGAGAAATGGAAAATGAGTTTCTAACTTCTAATCAAAAAAGTTTTTGTCTTGCATACCCGTCTTCCAACGTCTGATAGGACCAAGTATCTCGCTGAAGCATCTAGTTGAACTTTAAAGTACGAGTCCCCTAGAACACTGCCAAACAATGGAAAATCATATGAAAGAAAAAATAAAACAAATGGATGAAAAATGATTACTAAAAAGATATTAAAATTGATTATGCACCTGGAGATATCAGCTGTGGGACTTGTAAACCTGGAATGCAAGAATTTGAAATAAATGAATAAACAATTTCCATGTACAAAAAAAGAGACTGTTTTCTAGTGTATACCTTTGATATCAATATCACTTATCATTAATTTACCTGAGAGTCTGAAGACAGCTCCACTCAACAGTGCACCAAATTTTGATTTCTCTGTTATATTCTGCCCCAGTGATCATGAATCTCCACATTGGAACACTAAAAAACAAATATACATAAATGAAAATGTGTTGGAAATAGCAGAAAAAATTTTGCTCTTATTAGCCAGAGGTCCCATCACTCAGGGAAAACAAATGTCCTTTGTTGTACAAGCAGAGATCTTCTCTAGTTATGATCTACTAAGAGATACTCACTCTTTGGAATATGATTGTCATAAAATGCTAGCAAAGATAAGGGTGCACTGTGAGGTTGCACACCATTACCAGATCTGCCTGTAGCAGCATCTTACCCACCCAGCTACAATCTATCAACAGATACTCACTCTTTCTAATGTGCAATATGATTGTCACAGAATGCTAAAGAAGATAAGGATGCACAATGAGGTTGCACAATATTACCAGATAGCTGCCTATGGCAATAACTTACCCACCCAGCTAAAATCTATCAACAGATACTCACTCTTTCTCGTGTACAATATGACTGTCACAGAATGCTAGTGAGGATAAAGGTGCACCATCATGGGGTTGGAATGCATGTAGACATTTGTGATCTCCATCTGGCATCATGTCTCCCACTTGCCAGAATTTTACATAGCCATCTTCACTTGCTGTTGCCAAGACAGCATTGTCTGGTGATAATGAACCATCTGTGATTGGCTGTTTCAAAAAATATTAATATTGAATAAATCAAAAAAATCATGCCAACCGCTTGTCTAAATCCCCTTCTCATTGCTATTTCTTGAATACTTGATCTTCAACTGTGCTCAAAACAGTTCATAGAGGGAGATGGTTAGGAAACCTATTGTTGTAGGTCTTTGTTCACTTTTTTCAACCGTGACCGTGCACAACCTTTTGTTTTACCATTGTTTTACCATCATTGGCTACGGATGAATGAATGAAGCTTAACGTCTCTTTTGGATGCTTGTTTGAAATACTTCAATATATATTATAAATATTAGTATATTTCAAATAATAATCCAATAGAGAATGTTTTAATTCAGTCGAAATAATGGAAAGTTAAAGTGCTTAGAAAGGAGGTTATTAACTTTCCATTATTTCTAGTTCATGTATTTCATAGTGCTATGCGGTTCACATATCCAAAATATTGAAAGTAGACTATTACCCTTCAGATGGTGATATACATGTGCATGGAGACATTCATTTATCATCAATAGCATTGTTAATGCAGTTTCTAAATCTACTCCTACCTTTGTATGACCATCGATGATGGAGATATATCCCTCTCCTCGTTCCAGCATGTCTATGGTAACTTCATTGCACCCACATCGTGCTAAAACCATTGGAACATCAATGACTTCAGCCTGCAAATTACAGACAGACATGCTGTCACAACTGCATTATTATCTACATCTACAAACAAAATGGTGATGTACATGTACATGCAAGATAAATAAACAGGGCTTCAGGGTTTGGGTTTCATTGCAGTCAGAGATCAGGATTTGGAATGAGGAATGAAAAAGTCATAAGGAGGAGGCTGCTAAGCAAGAGACATTGGTGTCGCAAGCTGAATATGCAGCCCATTCAGGGGATGAATCCAGGAATATGAGAAAGGGGGGGCTAGACAGGGGGGAGAAAACCTCTGCATTAGAGGAGCCTCTACATGTAAAGCTAACCAGGAGGTATGGAGGCTGTGGCCCCCTAAATTGGATAATGAAGCACCTTTGAAAGTGTTATAATCGACATAGATTTGAAAAAAAGTTAGCCCCCAGCCCTTCTCCGCAATCTCTGTCAATGTGGTCCTTATACTGCAACGTTTCCAAAAGCTTTTTACCAATACAGCCAATTTAAACAAAGTTTTTCCTGAATATTTTGTGGTGCCAAGCAGGCAAAAAATTCCTATTATCACACCTGATTTTCATGGCTAATGGCAAGAGATCTGTCATCATCATCAAGCTCCTCCTCTTCCTGTTTTTCTTCTTCATCTTCCTCATCATCAGGGAGATAAGGACACCAAAAAATTTTATGATACTCTGAAATAGGGGTTGGTGACCGCTTGACGTGCAGTTTGACTTTATATCTTAGAAAAACAGTGTCAAGGATAATTAAGTACAGACTTGTTCCAACATGTAAATATGAGTCTTAAAAACTTTAACCTATAACTCTGTGTCAATAAGTTATGGATCATAATCACAATAACTAACTATATATTTTTGTTCAAGAAAGAATGTCAATACCTGAAGGTTTAAGTGTTGAACAAAAAATAACAATATTAAAAAGCTACTGGCATTTAGGATTTAAAGCAAAAGCTCAGTTCAAGTGTCAAAATCACTCAAGGAGAGAGAAGAAATGCTGACTGATCTGCAGCTCACCTACACCTCTTTCATGTTTTTTTAGCTTCCTGTATTCTTCTATTTAACAATTTGATACATTATACTGCATGGTCTTAATTATATTTTGCAAATAGAACAGCTTTGACTGTGTTCCATGTTCTGTTTAATAAGGAATATGAAATGGCTATGCCTTAGTAAGACAAGGTGTAGCCAAGTGTTTCTTTTTCTATTGCTTTTTGAGTGCTCTACATCTCCTAGATTGTTTACATCACAGTTCAGAGAGATAAGCAAGATTTTATTTTACACTGCATTCATCAAATATTTTTCAGTGTTTTAGCACAAGTGCATATCCGCTGTCCTCTGATGTCAACACTGTAGCCAGCCAATCAGTGCACAGGTTATATCTCAAATATTTTATAATAAATTTTAGTAAAAATCTATCAGTATTCTAATGCAAATCCCACACCCTCATTGGCTACTCTACTCACCTATTTTTGATAGAAGGTGAGTAGAGAAATTCAAAATGGTAGCTTTTCCTGAAATGCATTTTAAGGAACTTCTGAGTAAAGATATCAAAGAATTACTACAAAATGTTACTCCAGAGATACAAAAATAGATTTTTACTAAAACAATAAGACTACTCATTCTTGCTTTCTCTCAGCTTTGATAGTTGATTCAGGCTTCACCCTCATCAACTATCAGCCGATAGAAAACTGGAACTTGTACACTAATAAAGGATACTCAATCTTATCACCCTGCTCTCTTATGTTCCATACAAACACATTCCCTCCTTCATCAACACATGCCAGTGTACTGGAGTTCCTGTGTGCAAATGCCAAGTCTGTTACAAGACCTGTAAAACCTTTGATGAGGGCACGACTAGCTGTCTCAGGGTTAAGCAAACGAACAACAAAACCACTACGGCCTGTAAAAACAAGAGGATTGTTGGTAGGGGAGTCCTCAACTGTTCTTAATAGGTGTTTTTGTGGCTTACCTTTTAATGTATATGCAATGAACTGACTGCCCAGTGCTATGAGGTTACCTCTGTAGTACTTCAGATCCCAGTCATATTTAACCATTTGGTTAATTTTGATCTAGTAACATAACCAGTAAAAGAATAAGACTTCTTGCTTACAGATAGTACTCAAGAACATACATTAACATAGTACATACATTCAATTAGAGAATTTTAACAACTTCTTTAGCCTTTAAATAGGTTCCATCTATTGTCGGGTTCTTTTGCTTTTTAAATATGTTTTCCAATGTCATCGCATCTCACATCACTTGTCAATCATCTTATATTATTAGTCTAATTAGCATTTAGTCACCTATAAATACAGCTTGTAATAATATCTACCTCATTCTGAAGATGGCTAAAGTTAAGCCAAAACATGTCAAGAATTAAAAATTTTATTGTGTTTTTAAAGTTAATAAATAAAAGGCTTTTGCAAATAAACCCAACTTAACGACTCCCAACACTGTTGACAGTTGTTGGTTAAGTTTTGGTGTTTGTGAGCAAATGAATCCAACAAGGCCCAACATTGTTGGGAAATACATGTATGCATGTTTGTATGAAATTTCCATTAAAACAATATGTATTTTGCATCCATGAGTCCAGCACATTGGGCATGACACTCAAAATCTGTCCAAATGAACACAACACTTTTGGGCTATGCTTCAATGATTGTGATAAAAAAGAAATGTTGGGACTTGTTAACTCTAAAGCTTGATGCATTACAAACTTAACCTAACAACATCCAACAAGTCCCAACAACATGTAACATGGTGTTCAAACACTTCCAACATGTTGTGCCCAACAATGCTGGATGTTGTGAACAGTGAACATTTGTTTTGTCCTGGTAGAATAGCTTAAATGTACCTTTTTGGATATGTGGTCTTAACAACATAAAATTTGGTCAACTTTTGCTTTGATTTTCTCCTAATAATTCAATTATTCATTGGTTTAAGTAGCTAGATCAAAAAGTTGAAAGAGTGTTTCATCCTCTATCCAAACACCTTGAAGTTGGTTAAAAAGTCTTGGCTGCACCTTGATTTTCCAATCCACTTCTCGGTGATTGGATATTGGATGATACACTGTTTCCTGTGTTTGATCTATTACATACCTTATTGCTGGCTGTATCATTAGAGGTTTTGTTCTGATTACTGACAATCTCAACTTGGTTTCCATAAACACAAATACTCCCATCCCCTCCATCACCCTTCAATTGACTTTTAAGAAAGAACAGGCAAGCAAGAAATTAATAATGTTAATTTAATAGAAATCGTCTGAGATTCAAAAAAGCTACAAAAGGTTGAGTGCAAAAGTGGGATAACTGGTAATCTATGAAACAATTTGTACCTCCTCTACTGAGGGGAATTGAGGTCCCTTGTCCCCTCGCTGAATTTTCCCCTCCTCAAACCCTCCCAAACCCAAATTGATTGTCCTACCATGGTGCATCATGTAGGTTGATCATGAGTTCAGTCAAGGCTAGCTGAGAGCAATACCTAGGGACTGGTCACAAAGAAATGAGGTAGAGAGGGATGATGAAGGGTTTTTTAATTTTTCAACCTGCAAATTAGGTGGGTCAAGAGAAAATGAGCACAAGCCAAGGGAGGCCCACTTAAATACATGTAACTACCTTCATAAATTTTATTTTACCAGCCTCTCTTACTTTACAACCAGTCCCTTAAGGTCTAAAAATACAAAGCAAAAAGTGCTGGCTTTGTAATTACATCTGAAGATGGTTAAGGCTTGGACACATGATACAACATTGCTTCCAACAGGGAAATTGCACCGTGTCCACCCGTGCAACTGTTGCGCATGATGTCACCAGCAGAAATAGAAATGAGTTCTACTTTTATGGGTAGACACACAATTTCCCTGTTGCAAACAACACCGCAAGGAATGTCACAGATGGTTAAGGCTTGGAGACATGATGCAACATTGCCTGCAACACTGCTTACAACAGGGAAATTGCACCAGATGTCAACCCATTAAACTGTTGTGTGACATCACGGGCAAGGTCACAGAAATGGGTGGACACAAGATTTCACCGTTGCAAGCAATGTCACAAGGAATATCACAGGGAACCTTTCATGGTGTGACTGAGCCTTTACTCCTCCTTATGAAGTGCAACTTTAATATTTTAAAATACCTACATTGTTTGACTGACAGGATGAAGTGAGATCCTGGGAGTAGTTCCAGTTCCATCCATAAAAACAGGGATCTCTCCCAATGACAATGACATATCAGACATATCTGACATGGTTTTGTTCTGAAATCAGAAGAAACAAGACAATTGAAAGGTTGGCAAGTGTTTTGGCCCAAAAACAAGGAGAAAATCTCTTCACCACCTGGATCTGCTAAACCACCTACATTACCTGATTTTTCAGTTTCATTCCCACAACAACAACAAATAAGGTAAAGAGCAAGAATCGCTGTGTTTTCCTATGTGTACCTGAATGGATTGTGAAGCCAAAGCAGAGCTTGTCACTGAGGCTGACTCTCTGGGGATTGGAATTATAAAGTAATTGAGTTATTCTGAATCAATAAAAAAAAGCTTAAGCTACCGGTACCCGAATATGTATAAAATCATTAAACATAACATAGTCATGATGCATACATTGAATAGCTACAATTTATCTAACCATTTGAAGTAATCAATTCCCTTTTCTTTTCCTATTTTTCCCCTTTCCCTGTGTAAAGCATGCAAACTGGCAAACAAGGTCCATAAGGTAAAAATAAAAAAGGTGAAGCCAATGAAGACTTATCACAACCAGCACTTATCTCAGGTTTTTGTATCGAGTGACACAAATAAGGGGTTATTGACCAAGGGTCAGGTCTAGGGGATGAATGCTTTTTACAAAAAAGATATTCATCATAGAGGTGCAATAAGTTTGGATGGCCAACTTTCAATAGTTTCCGAAAAAATTAGCTTCAAAATTCTGAATGATAAGCTCCAGGCAAGATAAACAGCACTGGCTTGGAATCAGAGCATCAGTCATTTAGATGAGTGATAAGATCAAAAACTAGATGTAAACTAGGTATTTTAAGGTAAGATTTTGTTGTTTATATCTGGAAAATCCAAACAACCACTGTTCTGATTCCAAGCTGCAGCCCAGGACCAATTTTCCAGAACTTTGAAGCTCATTTTCTTAGAAACTATTTAAAATTGGATGACCAAATTTTGTCAACACATTTATACCATATATATCTTTATTCTTAAGTGGAATTGTCTCAAGGGTGGACCTCAATATAGTGTACCATGGCCAGCTAGGTTTGAAAATGGTCACCACATGCATGCTGGTCCAGAATGTCTCATAATGTTTGATGGAGAAAGATTTATAATATTAGTAAAGTCACACTTGAAAATTTTGCTTCTTCACCGAAAGACTCCTATGCCTTTACCCACCTGACAGAATCATCTTCTTCAGCTTTTTCAGAGGCCTTACTTTCTGAATCATCTTTTGAGCCTAATTTGCCATTAAGAAATAATTTTAAAAATTCTTATTATGTACATTTTTAACATATTTCATTCAGCAATTGAAAAGTTATTTGCTACTGCTACATCAGAGAACAAATGCAGCTTAAAATTTAGGATGGAAATATATAAATTTAGGCCAGGATAAATGTTAAATTTAAAAATAAAATGAAACATATTATAGCAGAGCTCCCATGCAGGCCAAAGGCCTGTGCAAGTGGAGCCCCCATACTTTAGACAAAATGGTAACCCATCAAGTTGATTTTTCATGGCTTGAGTATATGTCACTTCTGTATATCCGTACGTCCGTGCCCATCGTGATGCTGATTGGCTGTTTGCTTTTTGGTGGGAACTTGATGCGTGCTGACATCCAAGCAGTTTTTGCTTTTGAAAACTTTTAAACAGTAAGACATTTACTGTTTAGAACAAGTAGAAAACATTATCCAAGAGAGAATCAACTGCTTTCAGGACAAAGCAAGAACAAATGTAGTCACTGACTACTGGCAGAAGGACAACATAGATTGGCCGAAAGAAGAATACAAAAGACATCAAAACAATAGAATGAAGCAAACAATAGAAACCAAAAACAAAAGGCAAGTTGGTTCCTTTTGTTTGATTGTCTGTTGGTTTTGTTCTCTCAGCCAATCTACCCTATGTTGTCCTTTAGCCAGTAGTGTATTATCCAACAAATGAGCTACAAACTACTGTTTTCAATGAAAAATTGTAAGTTTAGCTTGTAATTTATGACTAGTTTTCAACAAGTACACTGTTTGTTGAGGACCTTGCATTGTTGACTCAAAACGTCTGAATTTCTTGGGATATTTTTGATAATTTCAGTAACTAGAACACTTGAAAGCTGAACTAAAATACAAAAGGAAAGTCCATTAAATTACAATGTAATTGTCCAGCATCTTATATTGTTGTTTGGCAAAACGAGTTTTTAGTATAACTTTTTAACACTGCTCTTGAAATGCTATATCAATCGGGCGAGTAAAAACTTCTAGAGAAACTTGCAAATGATGATTCTGAGAATAAAACACCTTTTAAAAACTAGGAACGTGGAGAAATTTTTAGATATGCAGAAGGCAAGCAAGCTATCTTTCAAATCACCGAGATTTGTCATTTGAAAACAAAATAAGTACTCAAGCTACAGACACTTCTGTTTGTTCTTTTGTTTTTTATGTTTTTCCATACAAGGAAAAACTAGCAAAATGGAGAAATCTTGAACTGTTATGAAAGCAAGCGAGAGTCTCAAACTTGAAATCATGGCTGAGAATATTTGGTGTTTCATTCGTCAGAATTAATCTTGAAAAAGCTCAACAAAATGAAGCCTTTTTCTGTGGCAATATTTACTTACTTTGGGAGATATCTTGTAGTTTTGTTGTAATAAGTTAGACTGAACTCTTTTCACTTGCTTCAAGGAAGTTTTCAGGAAAGCATGAATGCACTACATATTTTTTTTTACATCTTGACCAAAGCTTAGCAATATTTCTAGCTCCTCACTTTATATACGAAATGGTTAGAATTAGGCAGGTACAACTAAATAAAAAAGTATTTTTTTCCCCTTCAAAAGGAAAATACCATGAGGTTCAAGCCAACTAGTAGATCATTCAAATCCAGCTTGATTTTCATTCGTTCCCTTGACAACCAACAAAGCACTGCAATGGCTTCCTAGGTCCACACTTAAAAATATCCAAAATATGTTTTAAAACTCCTTCTTATCTTATTATAAATACTTTGGAATTTAAAAAAAGTAATTTCCTGGTTCGGTATTTCCCGATTGAATTTCACTCGAAAAAAGGAATTGACTCGAATTCAAAGTTGAATTCTCTAGTCATCAATCAATTTTCACTTTTAACAACTTATTATGAAATATCTCTTGAAAAAATACCTGTTAGAATTATAATTATTCATGCATTGCATCAATTCAGTCAAGTAGATAAAGCTCCGCTATAGGTAGTACCTACTTTATACATTATTCTGTTTGAAGCTGCCATTTATGTTCTTTTGACCCTGATGAGGAACTACGACCCAGTTCAGACATTGAACTTTCACCTTATCGAATCTAAAGCTCAATATTACATCAAGCTTATTGCGAGTGACAGAATTATATGCAACATTTGAATCAAACATTGAATTTAATGGATTTCAGTTGACCTTAAAGCCAATTAGATTTGACACAGCAAAAGTTCCACATCTGAACTGGGCCTTAAGTGCTAAAATATTTTAACTTCTACTTCCTGTTTTCCAAGAGGATGAACTCTCCGGGTATTCAACAACAAACCTCTTTTCTCTTAAACAATAAGCCATAAATATCACGAAAGAACTATATTGGCTTACTAAATCCAATAAAAGTTTTAGAGTTCATCCTCTTGGACGTCATTGCAAATAAAATATATTTATTTAAGCTTATTTTGTTCAAAAGAGTGTAAAAGCGAAAATGAAAGTAAAATATCTATTATCAAACACTAAGGAATTTAAACTTATCTTAAAATTACAAATAAACGAGGAAAGAGTCTTTCATCCTGGCATATTACACTACATCTGTCGCATTTTTAAAAGTACAAATAGATGCTCTGGAGATATTAGAGTATTTTTGACTAAATTATACGCTATTAGAATTTAATGAGCTTGAATGTCAAACTTCACGTGTTGGAAGCATCACTTACCAACTTTATTCTCACTTTTTCCACCAATATTTAGCATATCTAATAAATACTGTGTTGCCATTCCTGTGGTATTATCCATATTCTAGAACAACAAATTAATGAGCAGGTAATTCATATTTTTTTACAGGGGAAAAATAATCAGAAGTTTTGGATCTTTGACGAGATTTTGCAAATCCAAGATGGCGGATGGTAGTAGTGCGCATGACGAAACGAGATATACACTGACCTGAACAGAGGGCGCATATCAATTTTAGTAGAACCCAGTAGCATACTATCACGAATCCTGCAATTTGATTGGCTCACGTACTCACAAAAGAAAACATCAAAATCAATACATATTGGTATGCATACATGAGAACTTGATGAAATGTAGACAAGTCCCAACGTGAGGGTTTCTCAACCCTAGTAGACGAGTTATTTCCAATTTTTTCCATTACATAGTATGTAAATGAGGGGTGGTTAAACATAACCCTGGAGATCCTAGTGGAACGAAGATCCTAGTACCCGATAGAAAGCTACCAATATCAATGTAACAGAAAGCAGTAACAAAATATAGCTGGTAGGTTGATTCGCCTGCAGCGAAGATCCTAGTGCAAGGAAGATCCTAGTACCCGAAGCTACCAGTGTCCATGTAAACAGAGAGCATGAATATATAGTCGGTAGGGTTATCCTCCTCGCGTGTCAACAGGGCTTAAGAGCTGGGTTCTTACATTGTCAACACAGCCCCACAAGGGAGGGGATGGAAAAGTTTAAAAGACCACCGGAAGCTAAGGTAATGACTTACTTAGGTTATAATTAGTTTTCAGTGCTTTCGTTCAGTGCTTACTGATAAATGACACCGAATTTGTCTTCAAATTTTCCCACTTGTTGGAGATTATCTATCCCACTTCTTCGATCGCTATACTATAGAATACCCGCCACTTTATTTGAATAACAATGGCAACTATTGTTTTATTGCGTCGCTTTCAAAAAGTGCCGCTACAACAATTTTAGCGGAAGCTTAGGTAATGACTTACTTAGGTTATAATTAGTTTTCAGTGCTTTCGTTTCAGCAGATAAAAGTTCAAATGAATGCATTACCGTTATAAGTTCAGGCGCACAGGAAGTCTTTTTAATTATCTTTTCGAGTAGACACAGAACTGTAGAAACAAAAGAGTGGGATAGTTCTGTACTGTTTTGGAAGGCAAAAGCTTGCCTCTTTTTAGCTCATTATACTGATAAATGACACCGAATTTGTCTTCAAATTTTCCCACTTGTTGGAGATTATCTATCCCACTTCTTCAATCGCTAGACTATAGAATACCCGCCACTTTATTTGAATAACAATGGCAACTATTGTTTTATTGCGTCGCTTTCAAAAAGTGCCGCTACAAGAATTTTAGTTTTTTATTGCTCCAGCCCAAAATGATTGACAGTTTTAGCTTAAAAGTTCCGGTTTGCCTGCCTTCGTCCCAGCGTGTTATAGTTACACAGGCATTATCATCCGTCACGTCAACCGTCACCTTGCGCAACGACATTATTAATACGCAAGAATACCTCCTCTTCCAATAATCATTTTTGGTACAGGCTTCGTTAAAAAACAACATTTCGATTATGGAGTCAAGATATTTCCTTGTTTGTTTGTGGTTTTGTACCTTGGTGACTCTCACTGCTTCAAGAACCTTGTGTCCAAGGATCTTCTTTCAAAACATTGACGAGAACAAAATG
>WUAP02141402.1:0-12163 GCA_015163945.2 Stichodactyla helianthus | reverse complement strand
CTACACACTTCATGCCCGATTGGACTTTGAATTCTATCCCACATGAAAGACGACGCCGACATTCGCGATCCGTGTATCCCATTGGTTTCTCGAAGGCAAACTCTTCAATACGGTTAAGCAAGCCAAAAACAACAGTCAATATATTTGAAAACAATCTTTATTGTCAAAAAACATACAGGGTGGGGTAGTCAGGAATATTTTCTTTGTAGGAATCAGATTGAGGAACAAAGCTAAATAATCTCTGTTCAAGTCTATGATTTTTTTTTGTTTTCTTGTTTTTTGTTGGTATAAAACTAACGGTTGATAAATGATGAACGCCATACTTAATCGATTGTGTAAACGCCTAAAAAGATTTTTATCGATCTGTCTATTTTGCTATTTTGGTGTTTTAATATTTGTTGCCACTTTGAAAGATACAAATCATAGTTTCAAAAATTAGTTGATCAAGCAATAAGTACGAAAAATTCGATCCAATCTGTAAGTTTTTGAATAGCATTAAGTGTTGGAATAGCACGAATGTTGAATGGGAAACAAAATGAGATTGAATAGCAATGAAGCATGATGGGAAATAAAATATGGGATTATACAGGCAATGAAAGAATACCCTCCTATACTCCATCCACCACCCATCTCGCCGTCTTCTTCCATTCATCTTCTTTTCCTTCAAAGTGACAACTTATTCTATTGTATTTTCTAAGTTATTTGACTCTAAACTAGAATAGTGTGTACGATTTTAGGTCAAGTTAAAGTAATTTCATCAAGAGTAAATAGCAACCTTAATACTTACGACGTTTTATCGACTACATTTGGAACATACGATGAATTATCGATCGAAATGAAATGAAATAACCAAAGAAGACAGTAAATAATGGACGATAAACTAAGAAGGATTATAGTAACAACATAATGTTAAATAACTCCATGCAAACAATTAGTATCTTGCGTCGTTGAGTCTGAATAGGTCACGTTCAATATTTTCAAATTCAGACTTAAATGCGAGGCTTCATTGGCATGGTACTTCATGTATTACAAACAAGTGGATCACCAAATAAATTTATATGGTAGGGATACGATAATGTACATATACGACGTTTCTAGCTTTCGGCAATAATAAAATTCTGGGAGAAATGCTAGTCAGTTCACTACTGAAAATCGTTATAATCGAATCTACAGCGCTATATCTACTGATGCTTTTAAATTTTACTGCAATTTTGGACATTTTATTCCTGAGAGCCACGGTATCGTGCTTGAATTTTAATATCTTGAACGTGACCTGTTGAAGTGAAGTTTTCTTGAAAATACGAAAAAAGGAGATTCGGGAAAAAAAAAAAAAAGATAAAAATACCAGAGCTTTTTAGAAGCTGTTAAATTGAAAGCTTTTAGATTTCAAAAAATTTTGAATTTTTTTGGGGGGGTGGGGTGGTGGAGGGAATACTCTCTTAAAAACAGCGAAATAATATTTCAAGAAATTATATCCAAGGAGGGTAAACTTTTGAAATTGCTTGACATTTACTTAACTTTTACTCAACGATTTCTAAACACAAGCAATAACTCAATACAAAGGAAGCCACAAATGCTTAAAAATATTTAGAATCTCCTAGCTTCTACTTTCAAGAAAACTTTAAAAAACGTTTTCTATAAATTTCTCTACCATTGATGTGAAATTAATTCTATAAATTTATATTTTATATTTCAATGTGCAATGGAAGAAAAACTGCAGTACATATACTTCATGTTAACTCTCCATCAAGTATTCCTTATAGTCTTTGTGTATAGTCTTAGTCGTTTCTATATGGGGGTACTACACGTATTTCAAAAAAGGTTGTCGCAGGATCGATTGACAATTAACAATAGGAGATCGCAAGGGACGTCGGTACTTTTAATTGTAATTAATTTATTCATGGTTTCACTTGATACCTCGCTACAACTTTCCATGCTGTCTTCAGTTCTGCAGGTGAATTGTGTCTGTGAGTGTGTTTCATGTGAATAAAGGAGTTTAAGTTTAATTTAACAGCATCCCTTGCGGTCTCCCATTGTAAATTTTCAATCGATGCCGCGACTTTTTTTTGAATTAAGTGTATATGGAGAATTATCATGAATTATGTACCTGAAGTGCATTCTAAATTCAATACGTCATTTTATGCATACTCTGTGCTGCTTAATCTGTACACCTTCATGAATCTTAATAATATTTTAATACTGACGATAATAATAATAATAAATGACCTCAAATAATTTTCAACTTTGGTTATTCATGCACGATATCCAATTCTTTTTATAGACAATTATATTTTAAATTTACAACATTAAGGATGATAGTTTGAAATGTGGACTCGACTTATGAGTGATATAAATGTTTTTGATAAAAATAAATCTCCCCATTAATTTCTAAAAATATATTTTTAAGGACTTTAAATTCTAAGATAAACTATCTTATATATTACCCATTTTATCTTCTGATTCTCACGCCGTTTTTTGCACTTTCAATTTTCAGGACGCATAAGCTATTTCAAATTCAGGCGTTTAGAAAATAACCCACCATAAGTTTCTTACCAATTCTATGGATCTCTAGCCCCAAAAAGTTATACAAAATATCTGCAATTTTTTTTTTTTTTTTTTTTTTTTTGCTTTGGTAGGTTAATAACGAGTTCGATATAAATATTGTTTTAGCTTACTATGACATTCAGGTCACGTGACAAAATCTCAGAAAAAAGAGCGGGGAACCTCTCTAATAAGACTGGTATCTAGCTTGGACCGCATAGAACTATGGGACTGTCCCACAATTCCAAAAGCCGACAGGCGTGTTATCAGTCTTTCTCTGTTCAAATAGGCCTTTTACGAGTTCGCCAAATACCGCTTTTTTTCTTGATTACAGATTCATTTGCTCAGGGTTAGGCCCGGTTCAGACGTCGAACTTTCGCCGTGTCGAATCTAATTGCCCGATAAGGACAACTGCTAAGAAAACGCCGATAACTACTATAAGACATCAGCTCTATTACTTCAGTTAGCACCAGGAGCATGGGTTAAGTTTGGTATACATAATTCTACTAGTTTCAAAGAAAAACAGCGCTCAACCTCAAAGGCAATTCGATTCGACGCGACAAAAGTTCGACGTCTTCGAGGCCTTAGCCTCATTTCAGTGTCAAAATATTCACAAATACCAACAGTGAAATAAAGAATACACACCTTCAACAATACAAACACTTTGAAATTCCACAGACCTTCACTGAGGCATGTGAATATTCTACACAAAAACGAGGCTAACCCTGAGCAACAGAGAACTCGAAACTGGAGTACTGATGGGGATTTAAAAATTGTTGTGACCAACGGAAACTGTCACGCTACTGTGTCACGCAAGTAAACTATGGAACTCGGTTTTTACTGAAACACTGTAAATCTCAATGAAATAAATCTTGTACGGACGAGAACTTGTTAAAAACCGTAAGGAACACTCGTCTACCCTGAGTTATTAATACTTATCTCCTCTTGAGGTAGAAAGGGCACGGCCTCTGCATTACAGATTTTAGACATCATGTCAGGAGTCGGGTTAATGATGCCCGAGTCGATCCCTGCATCAACCAACACTTCATGAATATGACCCTGAACACCGGAGAAAAATACTGGGATTTTCCGATTCTTCAAATCTTCAATGACCATCAGCAAACTCTGGGTAACTGTAAAGTCCGTTTGGGTAACCACGCTCAGGTCAATGACGATTCCCTGTGGGGGTGGATCTGAGAAGGAAATCTCCTGAATTTCAGAGGTCACGTGCTCCATACCTGCATAGATAAGATCGCCGTTGACTTTGATGACGGTGTAGTCGCGGTCCGCTTTGATTAGTTTTGGCCATATCACCGGGTAGAGGAATATCATGAGCGATACCCCTATACCCAGCAGGATTCCAAGTTCGATCTCGTAGAAGCAGCCAAAGAAAGTGACAAAGAATGGAAGCAAGTCGATCTTCTTGACTTTCCATATCTTGGGCACGATGTGGTACTCAACCATCGTCAGTACGGAAGAGATGATGAGAGCGGCGAGCGAAGCTTTGGGGATGTACCTGAAGTAAGGCGTCAAGACGCCCAACGCCAGCAGCACAATCGCTCCCGTGAACAGACCTGCAGCATTAAACAAACCTTCGTTAGTAAACATAGCCTTGGAAAATAAAAAAATATTAAAGAAATAAATGGCTTCCGTATGTGCGTTTGCTTGACGCATTCACTACCTTAACAATAGAACTGAAATCTTCAGATCTTTCTGTTTATTGAAATTTTTATAAATCATAGTCATGCATAAATCATAGTCGTGCACAAATCATAGTCGTGCACAAATCATAGTCGTTTTATCGATGGAAGCCACCGAACTGGTGAATAGTTTCTCTGCACCATCACTGCGCGCATAGCTTTTCGTTTTTGATCGAACAACTCAGAAATTTTTGTAACGATATGCTCCGGGTAATGACGCCAATGACCAATTTTTTAACTCCTGTTGCTAAAGACATTTTAATTCACAATCTTCCTTGACCTCCAATTCCCTTCTCCATGCAACCAAAGGCCACCCGCATACCTCTTCCGGTCCCTCCGGGTGTTTCAAGTGCTTCGATCCATTAAAATACCGAGAAAACTATTGGCGTTGCAGTGTCAATTGTTAAGAGAATCGGCTCCATAAATAGGCAAAGATTCAGAACGCTTGTTAAAGTTTTTGAAGTAATCTGAGTCATTACTCCGATCAGGAGAAATTCTTTTGGTAATCTAGTAAGACTGTAATAAAAACGCCGATTCGAGTAGTTATTGACTAGGTACTTAAAACACTCATTACATTCAGCATGAAATACAACGTTAAGTGTTCGTTTAGTTGTTTTCAGATCGGCGCCGACCACTTAAAAATGTCCAGAAAATGCGACCGACGCGTAAGGTATAAGACTTCGTTTATTACAATCTTAAGGTACATTAATGCAATTGACTCATAGTGAGGATAATTCTTTGCATACCAAGGTGCATAAATTTTGAATACGAATAATCTAATTTCGGTATATAAAGTAACTCCATCGCCTCGTCTATAAATTCGTTTGTTTCACTGGTTATCCTTCACTAGTTATGCATCTGAAACTGCCCCATACGAAATGAAAAAAAACTATTGTGTTCATGTGAAGCGCCTCTGAAAGGTGATGCAAATGAGCCAAGACGAAATGGCTTACGTCCTGGGGTCGTGAGAAAGAAGCATACAAATAGATTTTAAATATCAAGAACAGTTTATAATGTTACGATAGAAGACCAAATCACTTAAAATATGCGCATGACAAATGAATGCTCTTTTGAATGCGCTGTCCCCTAGTATCGCTGGCGAAACCTAATTTGTTGTCCTCACTCGATTTAGATTTATTAAATGTATCTGGTTGCCAAGAGCTAAGCGTTGATCCAAATCATCTCCTGTTTTGTCTGTCTTTGACTGAATTGCGCGCGCAAGAGGCGGCAAGGGAGCGACCTTAGGTGTGTCTTAGCGCGATTCAGCATAAGTGCTGAACATCACGGCTATAGGAGAATGTACTGCCTTCTTACCACCCATAAAGCAGTCGTGTTGGCTCATTTGCATCAAATTTGAGGGGCACTTTGCATGAACACGATAGATTTCGTGTGCAGTGAAGGATAACAATCTATTGTATTTATGCAAAGTGCCCCTCAAAGTCGAGAACAAGAAACCAGTTTCTCAATCTAATAGCTTCGAAATACTCAAGGAACTAGAACACGCAAATGATTGCTTTACGATGTCGACCACCCACTTTTGTACCATGATATTATATTTTTTAAGCTTCCATTCAAGTTTTTCAGTGAGTGTTCTATAGGTGGGACTAAAAGCACGAGTACCTTGACCAAGGTGAGGTGTAGGGCGAAGTCACATACCAGATCATGACGATCTGCACGGTTGAATCTAGTTGAACAAGCGCCAAAAGTCTTCCGTGTCATAGTCAACGCTAAGTCATCATCAGGATCAACCAAGTAGCTTTGCGCCTTCCCTTTTGCCTGAGGGAAGACCTTGAGCATCACGTAATGGAACAGAAAGGTTCCCTCTATTAATTTCAATCAGAATCTGTCACGACTCCGAGGTTCAAAAAATAAACCAAGTGCTTGATTGCGCATTTTCTGGAAAATTCCAATGTCTATTTCCGGAAAATCATGAGCGATGCGTTTGATTTTGTCGTTTAATTGTTTAATATTAAATTCCTTGCCTGCTGAGAAATGTGACATCATTTTCAAAACATGTACTTTTGCCAATTTCGAATGGATTTTAAGATTCCCACTTACTGTAGCCTATGAAGAATTAAGCAGGATGCATGTAAGAGTTGGCGGTGGTTTTTAAGTCGGTTTATTCCGCATGGTATATATGCCTATAATGCACGGAACACAGACCTTAATTATCTAATTAGTGATTTCCGTGTCCGGATGCGGTGTCATTTGAGTGTATATATATCACCGCAAATAACATATGTTGTAGTGCGCGCATAGACACACTTCTCTAGTAAGTACGCAAGAATTAAACCGTTGCAAACACTAACATACTGTGGCCGACTTCACGAATTCAACATATCCAAGTAGAGCAGAATCTCCAAGACTATGGTGAATAGCCTTGCGCTTGAAGATAAAGCTTGTCCGACTTGGCATGGATTCTAAAATTGATTGGCTTAATTGAGTTGGACGTGTTGTTTTGATTCCAGTCAATTATTCCTCCGCACACTTCGTACTAAGCCAATTTTAACGACGAATTAAAATATTGAAATCAAGAAATCTAATATTTTAATCCCGGCTCTTTGCAACACTATCATCAAAGACCCATAACATAAGCAAATCAGTAAAAAATAAGTTCAGTGCTAGTTTTCATTTCCTTACTTGGGCGCGCAGGACATTGCTCGATCGGACCATTTCAATCTCGTGAAACATTTTTACTAAAAAGAAGTGGAGAAACTTGAGATGACGTGTTACCTAAGGGTTGGCTTCAAGTGGTTTGTAAGCATAATCAGTTATTCAACACCTCCAGAGGCAAGTTCAAGGGCCAAAACACTTGCGAATCAAAGTTTACGAAATCTTTCTTTGACAAGCAAAGATCTTCCTAAGGCCGGGCGCTGACATGAAAAAGATTCCGGTCGCGCTGATCAAACACTAACATTAATTTTACGAAGAATAAATCTTCTTTTGGGCCCTTTCACGTAGCTTTAGCGTGGGAGTCGTCGCATGTTTACATAACCAAAGAGGTATACAACCACCTCAAGAAAGATAACGTTATGTAACCAATTAGAATCAAAATGTGTAGGTATACTTGGTACATCTGACGTGCAGCAAGCGCTAGAATAGTCCAATTCATCGGGTAACTCGTGTTTGAAATACTGGCCAAAACTAAATTAGGGTATTTTGATCGTATGTAGAGCAGTTAAAATTAACACTCGTTAGGGCAAATAAAAAAATTGCGTTTGTTTGCCTCCCACTGTGTCTCGTTCCTTCACGTTTTTTCTTTTTGTGCTTTTTTTTTTTCCTTTTCCGCGCTCGCTCGATCCAGCGCATTTCCTGTTCAACTGAAGCAGCGTGATTCTTTATTGAATCCCGCATTAGATATCTTACGGTATCATTGTCTCGTTACTTTCTGTGTTCTTGCTGTGCCTGCACGTGCCAAGGATTATATCGTTCCAAAAGTTAATTGCATTCCAGTTCACTCTACGTATTTATTTTTGTACTAAATGCGTACTCATTACAAGCCCCTCTACAGGGGATCTTTTCAGCTGCCAAGAACCATAGGTACTCACCTCCAGCTGGAGTGGTTACACCGCTCTGCGCATTGACTGCGGTTCTCGAAAAGCTGCCAGTGACTGGATAAGACGAGACGAAGGAGCTGAAGCAGTTGGCCAGACCAAGAGCGATGAGTTCCTGACTCGCGTCCACCTTGTATTTATTCTTGCGAGCAAAGGCTTTGGCTATGGCTATGCTCTCTAAGAAGCCAATCAGGGGCACAATGGCCAGCCCTGGTCCTATTTCTGAAAGGACCTCCAAGGGAGAGTAGGTCTTATTCCCAACATCAATGGTCAAGGATGGCGCCTACCATTAGAAAATAAAATTAAAAATCGTTTCAAGAAAATGTGTATATTTTTAGTTAAATAAAACTACATTTCAATAAGAGTTTAGGCGTCACAAAAGAAATTGAACGTACGAGTATGTTGTCATACAAAGTAATGTATTACTGCGCAGGACTTTATACAGAGCATGGCAGACATAACACCCTTCAGTTTTTTCCACAACCTGCCTGCTCGTCAGCTTACCTGGCCTCAATTCCTGGTAAATGTCAACATATCTCTCCGAAACCACTTGAAAGGTTCAAGTAGGCGGAGGCATTTTGAACTTTGGTCACTGAAAGATTGAGGACCAACCAAAAAGCACGTACACGAGCTTAGCTTTACACGGGCAAAACAAACGATGTACTGCTAATCGCCAGGGTCGCACCCACGAGCTGCCGAATAGCACACTGGAAAATGCTAACATGTTAGGAAACATGTTCGATGAAGTACTACGCAATCCTTGTTTAGCGGAATTTATTAAATGATGAGTGACTGCGTTTGGTAAAATCCGTGATTTTTGCCCGCAATTTGACTATACTTATCTCCACTATTCTAGACGAATCGGCAAAAAAAAAAAAAAAAAAGTGAACGAAATAATTAAATGAATAAAATAAAAACAAAACCAAAGATGAAATAACATAAAATGGAATAAAAGAAGAATAGTTTCCTGCAGTTTTAACCCATGAAAAAGAGCGCAAAACCACAAAATAAAATAAAACCAAGTAAGATAGATGCGAACGAAAGATAAAGAATCATTCGAAAATATCGAAAGAACTTGCGTTATTTCTTCCGGTTAAATTAGTAGTTCGCTTATCAGTCCGGCCCGGACTTATACAAGTGTTGAGAAACACTACACACAACAGCCATCATTGATTTGCCCTTTTCAACGAAAAACATGTAAGCAGCAGAATGCTGGACTGCACGGGTCTCTCGAGTGCGCTACCCATTCAGCACGTGAATACACGCACGCTACTTATCAATACGAAAAAAATGTCGATCAAGGATTCTCGGTAACTTAGCATGTCTCTGTGACAACGGGAGATTTCGAGTCTATTTTGTTGTTAAGAGAGGTAAATATATTTTCTATTATGAAAAACGATTAAAACCTGTTAGATTGTTTATGGGATTATTAGTGTCTCGTAGGCCTGTCAGAATTTAACTCATGCGACAAACACATAAACAAACCCGCTAAAAAAAAAAAAAGCGGAAGCAAAAAGAAAAGAAAAATAAGAAAGAAAAATATACCTGGACTGGAGGGAAACCAGGCTCGAGGTGATCCGTGAGAGAGAACGCATCTTGGAAGCCATGTTGGAGAAAAATAACCACGACAAACGAAGCTAATAAAATGATCAGTGCGTTTCTCGCGATCGAAACGATCCAGACCAATTTTTTCGCTAACCACAAGCCCTTATGAGTTTCCTGTTGACCGTCTTTCACCCATCTTGTTCGTCCTAGTTTTCTGAGAGACAGGAGCACCACGATGCAAATGAGACCGAGGACTAAATCCCCTGTTTTGGTGTCTCCCAAGTGCCTGAAAGTGTAGTACACTCGCTTTACAAAGGGCCTAGGTACGTCTCTCAGTCCTAGTAAGTCTTTGATTTGGCCGATCGCGATGATGATCGCCGCGGACGACGTGAATCCACTCACTACGGGAATCGAAATAAAATTCACAACAAATCCGAGCTTCAGAATACCCATTACCAGCTGAATGAACCCGCTGAAGAGTGTCAGTACGATCACGAAGGCCGGGATGTCGGGTCTACCGTACGCTGAAACGATCAGAGACATGATAGCTGTGGGTCCCAAGGTGATATCTTTACTGGTTCCGAAAATACAGTACACAAAACAGCCCATGAAGGCCGAGTACAGGCCGTATTGCGGAGGTAATCCCGCTATGAGAGCATACGCTAGGCCCTGTGGTACTACCATTAAACCGACGGTCAGTCCTGCTATGATGTCAAATTGTAAAGCGCTCAGATTGTACCTCGGTAGCCATGTACTTATCGGAAACCTCTTAGCAATGTAGTTGGTGAAAATGGCCTTATCGCAACGCTTAGAGCAGTTTTCCATGCATTTTTCCTGTAAATCCACTCTGGTAGACCTTGGAGACGACATCTCTCCCTCTTCCAAGCTTGGATCTCTACGGCTTCGGAGTAATTTTTGATTTAGTTCGATTCGGTCTCTGAATCAAAACTGATTTTAAATGCCCTGTTCTCTCTCGAGCGCGAACGTTTATTTTCATCTAAACAGGTCCCTGAACAAGCAACCAATATTAGCAAAAGCCCGCTCATCAATATTTATACCAGTACATCCATCGTCACAGCTGACTTAAATTTCATCCAATGTTGATATGGCATGTTGTAAATGCTTAAATGGACTGTGGACTGGACTTTGGACGTGTGTGTTTTTAAGGATTGCAGTTTCTTAAACCAAATTAAACTAAATCCAAACATAATTTAAAAAAATAAAATGTTTTCTATAGCATATCTACAATATATATAAATATATATTGTAGATTGTAGTATATAAAAGAAATAAGAAGTTAAGTGATGATATCTGACGAACCACGTGCTGGTCATAAGACTTTATTATAAAAAGTAAAAATTTCGGCATATGCGCAGATGTCGTCACTTATTTATAATATATAACTTATAATTCTTATTTATCACGTTATTCGTGGCTTCAACGTTTCGTACCAGTTTTAATCCACTCACTAGTGGCAAGGTTGTTGACGATCCAAAATCCAGTCCAGTCCAGGGTTCCCAACATTCGATATCAACCAATGAGATCAAAACAAACCTCACAGTTCTTATCTTTCACGTGAGTTACACTTTGACATGATAATAATCGAAATATAATAGTTTTAAGGAGTTTTAGCTTTGACATATTTTAAAGCAATTTTCGAAATGTAGCTTGAAGTAATTTTCGAGCCATTTTATATTTTAGTTTCCAAGCGGAGATTTAAGCGTTGTTTTGATTATTAGATTTTTCCAGTTGAGGAGTGGCGTGGTTAAATTTAGTTTTCAAATGAATAATTTGTATATATTTAAGCCTTATTTGCTGTTAGGAATCGTCCGACAAAAATGCAAATTGCCCACACATATTCTTCTCAGATAAGACGAGAATAAAACCTGTTTTTCGAGTACTCTCTTACGCATTTTGATTATTAGATTTTTCCAGTTGAGGAGTGGCGTGGTTAAATTTAGTTTTCAAATGAATAATTTGTATATATTTAAGCCTTATTTGCTGTTAGGAATCGTCCGACAAAAATGCAAATTGCCCACACATATTCTTCTCAGATAAGACGAGAATAAAACCTGTTTTTCGAGTACTCTCTTACGCATTCTGACTTTAATTTGCTTCGTTACTCAAAATAGCGAAAGGAAGCCAGTGAAGTGCAGAAATCCTTCAGCAAGTATAAAGTATAATCACGGAAAATCAAAAGCACGAACAAGGATATTGTTACTATAGAAGCCAAAGAGCATTCGAAAGATTTCGACTATTTATTTGGGAAATGCGAGGCGTGTCGAGTGAATAAAAGCTGTAAACATACGGTGTTGAAAACTGCTTGATGGTAAAACATTTAACAAGCTTGGCTTTATTTGGTTGGCTGGTTGACTTAATTGTTTTTCCAAAATAAATTGAGTCATTTGTTTTCTTGTTGGAACACGTTAGTCTTAATTACTAAACCAAACTCTAGCATGACATTAAAAACGCTAGAATTTAAAGGAATAAGGGGAATTATGAGAAGCGAAAACAGCTCTGTTAATAACTAGAAAATGTTTCCAAAATGACGTGGGAGGAAGCATTCGCCTTATCTTAATTACTTTTTCCATATTCGGACGTGAGAGAATTTTTTAAATATGATTCTTTTAAAAACACTCCGGGCCTTGAAGTCCATGAACGTTAAGATAATCGACCGCACCACAAGGGATGCAAAAAAAAAAAAAAAAAAAAAAAAAAAAAAGGGGGGGGGGGAAAAAATTAATTAAAGTTTCCTTATTTAAGAGTGGGTGAAAATCAAAATCCGGGCCCACATTTGGAAATCGAATTTTCCTTTTTACCTAT
>WUAP02141391.1:0-12167 GCA_015163945.2 Stichodactyla helianthus | reverse complement strand
ATGGTGATGGTCATTGATGTCATCATGATGGTGATGGTCATTGATGTCATCATGATGGTGATGGTCATTGATGTCATGATGGTGGTGATGATGGTCAGGATCATTGAGATGAAGTAATTACATGGTTAATGCAGATTCATGATCAAAAATTTCAATTGTACTTTATCTTTATGATGACAGGAACTAAATTTCAGCCAAAAAGAGGACGAAGGCTAAGCATTCAGGGGGGACACTCATGATCAGACAGTTGTCCATGCATGGTCTTTTCATCCCACAATGCATTTGGACCTCAAGACTTAATTAACGACCACAACAGCAGCAAGAAAGCATTAGAGACTATCTTATAAGATAAGCTTTTAAAGGAAGAGTCAGTTAACCACTTTTCAGTTATCAATCCAAATTGACCTTTTCGGCGATAGCCGTCACGTGATACAAATTGTGTTGGAATGTGTTACGGTCACCAAAATGTTCGGACATTGTTCTCAGATTGTCGTACAAATGTACTAAATATGGAACAAATTATTTACTTAATTGGTTTATCTGTTCTCTAAATAAAAGCAAAATATCATTTTTGTAACTTGATTGAAGATGTACTTACTGTTATTTAGAGAGCTAACTATCGCCGAAAAGGTCAATTAAAACGATGAAATAATAACAGTATGTTCGATAAATTAACAGGTTAATTTCAAATAATGTAATCATCTCTTCGTTTTATATAGTTTCATATTACTGATCGACATAAATAAATAAATAACTGAAAATAATATATTGCCATTTAATTAATATATTCCACACCATAAAAATACAGCCAATCAGAATGCAGGAAAGCCGTTGTATATTCGTCGGTATTCCAAACTTCCTTTCCCTCATGAATTTCTATTTCCTATGGTGTGGGATAAAATAGTTATACAATGCTTTTTCGTGGCACACCTGGGAAAAACCCAGTTGTCACTTGTCCTTTTTATTCTATACACGTAGAAAATACAAATGCCGCATGGGATATTCGCATTTCCCAATTTGCGGTCCACAACATACGGTACGGACCACCAGCCTGATGTTCGCCTTGCCATACAATAAACATCTTATATCCGAGGGCCGTAACCGTAAGTTATGGATCGAGTTTTTTCCACTGCCTTATGGCAGATTACAAAGACGGATGACTAGAGCCAAGTGTACTTGACTATATTCTATTTCCTGTTTACATTCTTCTTCCAGGTTGTTCATGCTGGTCCTAAGTTTCGATTACAGATAAGACGTTTGTTCTCCAGTTATAGATCCTAAAGCCTAGCTTTTCTAAACATGTCAATCTATACAAAATTACTAACGGGCAAGAATCAACAAGCTTATCACTATCACTATGAATATGGTCACGGTTATAGAACAAGTTTGGGAAAGTAACGAAAATGAACTAACACTTATCATTAAGACAAAACATTAACTGAAAAAAAAACTACGTCGACACTGTGTGACTGCTCTTTCTTCTCGCGAATGTAATTACCATGCACACACATCTTGAGAGCTCGAGGTCTTCTAAGGGACCGGTTATTGTTTAATGCCTGAAGAGGGTCGGAGGATTTTTGATGTGACACCATAAATATTACCTGATTTCACCCCCCGAGAGGCACTATGGGACTCGAGTGATTCCCCCCCCTCACTTTCGAATAAATTTTGTTCACATTCAAACAACGTGTTCTTGAATCAATAACGAAGCAAAGGGCAAAGAGAGTGGTCAGATGCAAAGTGATCATGAAGTATTCAAAAACCAAAGTGAATAAGTTTGGGTTCGCTTCTGTATAAGAAGAAAGAAAAAGACATTATTACAATCATTTCTAACAAATTCTCAAGCGATTTTTTCCATTGCACCAAAATCACGGTCGATTTATGCATGTAGATTACGGTAACTATATATAGCAACCCAGAAGAGCCAGAGGTCATAAATTACATCCATCTATTTAATCATTGTTGAATTAATGCGCTATAGTAAGTTGGCGTTAAACAAACAGCCTAAAAACCGAAAGACTATGTCAGTCAGTCAGTTGATGGAACGAACTATAACGTTAAATATTCTTACTTGTATGCTATTGATACCGTTGCTGAAGCATGGTAAGCTTTCATGTTATTTATTTCGTAATATAATCCCTTACTAGACTTAATACTACAACAGTATTGTTAGACGATAAACTTGCTTCTCAACAAGACATATTTTTTACAGTAAAATCAAATTTTCGAACGTAGATCTGTAGTTCAAGAAAAAGCTAGTCTCAAGCTAACCTTTCGAAGCTGTTTTAAACATTGTCGTATCCGAGATCACGAGGTATTATTAGATGAAACGCATGAGCCTGACGGGAAGCCACTTCGATATTACAGCTTGCCATCAGCTAGACGGGAAGCCATTTCGATGCTACTAAAAGTCTTTCATTGTCAGAGCGTGACGTTCTGTACCAAACAGAAAAGTAAACAAAATTTTCCAATTCGTGATAAAATTACATAATGTTCTTACACGAGTAGATTTTTCAAAAGAAATATTGACACAGGTCGAATTCTGACCAGAAGAAATAATGGAGCAATAAATATTCATTGCAGAGTTAGAATTTCTGAAAAACCTTCCTAGTTCCGCATTGCCACTGAACCAACAACTGCCTCCATACTCCCTAAATGAATAACCAAGAAACTATCGGACTCATTTTGCCACAATATGCTGCACCTTTTCCCTTTCTACTAGGTTTACTTTCCATACGTGACAGACTTGTTTCATACTCGTGTTAATGCAGTAGCGATGGGTTTCTTGTTTTGTTTGGTTTCAAGTCCTAATGTGGCAGTTCAGTTAGATTATGAAGACTCAAAATTATACCTCAGACAGCATGTATTATCGAATAACAAAACTGAAACTTGTAGCCTATTATAAATTAAGCACTTTTACTTTCTCACTGCCTCTCTGAATCCTATTGATTTGATACTTAATTTTTGCAACAGAAAATATACAATTATATGACGTGACAAAACACTTACACAGGTGCAAATTATCATATCTGATATAAATAGAAAAAGATGAGTATTAGTGCAAAAAAAGGTTGATTCATGTGCACTGATTAATAGATGTATATGTTTCATTAGATCAGCGGATGTAGATCCTGGGATCACTGGTTAAGTATATGAGTGGATTTAAATCAGTGGAAGTCGATATGTGGTTACCTTAAATAGATAAGTGGATCTTGGGTCATCTTGGGATCAATGGTTAATTATATAACAAATTTGAATTAGTTGCTGTTAGTATGTTGTTCAGAAGATTATTGGATGTAGATCTGCACGGTGACTTTGCAAATCAGTCAATAGAGAGAAATTCGTTTTAGTGGGAAACGGTAAGGCGCTTTCATAGCCGTAGCAGTACTTTAAGCACTGTGTATGGGAAGCCATTCCAGTATTATGTCATACCGTACCGTGTACGTGCTATAAGGCAGTACCGTAAGTATCGCAATCATACGAAACCTGCTATTGATCTCGGGATTGCTGGCTCAAATCATTTTCACGAGGTTCCAAGAATAAAATCACAGTCGTTTTCTTTAACAGGATCATCAAGTGTTCCTGTCCGTTTGGTGGATAACAGTGTGCCTAACGCTGGTAGAGTAGAAATATATTATAACAATGTTTGGCTGTCAATATGTGACACCACGTGGGATCTTCAAGATGCTCATGTAATATGCAGGATGATAGGATACAACCAAGGTGCTTTAGCCGCCATTCGAGGTCTGCAAGGATCAAGCGATGTCTGGCTTACGAAGGTGAACTGTATAGGAAATGAATCCAATATTGAAAGATGCGGACATTTGAATTGGGGTCAGACGAACTGTGGCAACAACAGCAGATCTGGTGTTGTCTGTATGTCAGGTAAACTAGGCTGCCAACATGTCAACATTAATAGTTCCACTCCTCCATAGTTGCTGTTGCTACGTCCGACAAGCCAAAACATTTTATCGGGTGACGGCACCAATAATACAAATGTTGACTGCTAAAAATTCTGAATGCTTTGAAAGGATGATATGCATTCCAAGAATGCATTTAAATAATCGGGAAAAACAGCTAAAAAATCTCTCTGATATCCAGAGGTTTTTGATGTTGTTTGTCGGACCTGTTAATTTTTTTTGGAAAACTGTGACGCTCTGATTGGTGGAGCCATTATTTGAGTGGATCTATGAATTACCGTAGACTTTGAAAAGTCTCTAATATAAACACGATAGTACTACTAAACCATTTCTTAAAAAATTGTTTTCAGATCAAATATCTAACATAGCTGTTCGTCTGGTGGATGGCACCTCTCCTAATCAAGGCCGCGTGGAGGTGCGATATTATGGAGTGTGGGGCACAGTTTGTCATGATACCTGGAATCTACCAGATGGTCACGTGGTGTGTCGTATGTTGAACTACAGCAAAGCATCCTGGGCAGGAACTGCAAGAGTTAGAGGAAGTGGTCCTATTCTACTGGATGATGTAATGTGTCGTGGCAATGAGAAGTCCCTTGAGGATTGTCGTGTTATTCAATGGGGTAAGCATGACTGTGGTCATTATGAAGACGCCGGGATCAAGTGTGAAAATGCAACACAAGGTAAGGCTGGGAGATGCTTGAGTAAATTAAATGCATGTGAAAAAAGGAATGCTGAAATGCATGTTCCCCAAAGAGGAGTCTCAAAGTGATAAACGAGAAAACATTACGACCTTTCATCCATTCAAACACTCAAGAATAATTCATGAGTATTTACGACTATCAAAAGCATCACATCATTCACATGCAATAGCCTTTATACCCATTGAAGTCCTCCTTATTAGTATTCTTTATATAAGGAACACTAATGAACGTTACTCTTTATATTCTTGGTTTTCACGTTACGTCATCGCGGCGAAGGTTGGTGGCATTTATTACAAAATATTTTTCATTAAGTCCTTTTGTCTGCACCACCAACATGGCCGCCATGCCTTTGTCTTTTGATCCTCTTTGGAATGGTTGAAAATCATTAATAAAGATGAACCCAAAGAAAGGACGAAGCATAGAAAAGGACAATAAGTCCAATCAGTTAAATATTTTACTCTTCTATCATCAGTGGCTGTTCGCCTTGCTGGAACCAAAAACAACTATTTTGGTCGAGTAGAAGTGAACTACAATAGGACCTGGAGACCTGTCTGTGATGATACCTGGGATATATCAGACGCTCACGTGATCTGTAGAATGCTTGGTTACAAAGCAGCACTTCTGGCAATAAAGAGATTTAGTGTAGGGAAGACAGGATTATGGATGGGTAATGTTGAATGTGCTGGGGAAGAAAAATCGATAAGCGAGTGTTATCATCGAGGATGGTCGAATACATTTTGCCCAGAATTATTCAATGCTGCTGTCTACTGTCAAGTTAGTGAAGGTCAATACTCATGAAAATCTGCGGATTTATTTAGTTATTGTGTTGGTTATTTTTACGTCATTACCTTTACTACAACCAGTTTCCTTTGTGTCTGTTTAGCTCAAATTCCACATCTAGCTGTTCGCATTGTAAATGGCAGCACTCCTAACCAAGGCCGAGTGGAGGTCCGATATTATGGCATCTGGGGCACTGTCTGTAATGATCGCTGGGGACTAGCAGATGCTCACGTGATATGTCGCATGTTGGGCTACAAAAAAGCATTGTGGGCAGGAACGGCTGCAGTAAGGGGAAGTGGTCTTATTTTACTGGATGAAGTAAAGTGCCGCGGTAACGAGAAGTCTTTAGAGTACTGCAGAAATCCAGGCTGGGGTCAACATAACTGTGAGCACAGTGAAGATGCTGGCGTGTCATGTGCAATGTTAACACAAGGTGCTTAAGCTCAGGAAAAAAGTGCAACTGTGTTGTGTAATCTGTTAGAATCATCCATATAATGAATACTGTCATTATTATACTTTTATTATTTCCTAGCTCAACTGCAATACTACCTAGAGTTTGTTCCCTTGTTGGTGGTGTTATTGTTAATGCTGTTGTTCATGGTGGTGGTGGTGGCGGTACCTTGGTGGTGATGGTGTTGCAGTTGCTGCTGTTGTTAATGTTGTTGTTGATCGGGTTGTGGTGGTGGTGATACCTTAGTGGTGATGGTGTTGCTGTTGATGCTGCTGTTAATGTTGTTAACGTTGTTAATGTTATTGTTGGCAATGTTGGTGATGGTGTTGGTGGTGATGCTGTTGTTGTTGATGGTGATGGTGATGGTGTCATCGTTGTTGCCATTCATAGTGTTGCTGCTGCTGTTGTAGCAGGCAGACCTCAAATGAGAAGTTGACCCCCTGCAAACGTGCCAAAACCATCGTATTCTAATCATGATAATCAACCTTAATGACATATTTCCTTTAATTTTCGTAAGATGAATCTTCCGTTGCTGTTCGCATTATTGGAGATAAACACAAGCACTTCGGTTCTGTTAAAGTCAACTATAATGGGACCTGGAGACCAGTCTGTGATGATACCTGGGATATATCAGACGCTCACGTGATCTGTATAATGCTTGGTTACAAAGCAGCTCTTGTTGGGATGAAGCAATTCAGACTAGGAAAGGTGGGATTATGGATGGGTGGTGTTGAATGCAGTGGCGACGAACTATCGATTGCTGAATGTTATCATCGTGGATGGACGAACACACTATGCCATGGCAACTTTTACGCCGGTGTCTTATGTAAACTGACGGGTTTGTACTTAATACATACCATAAATTATAGACCTATATTTAATAAATACAACCCTAAAGCAGTCAACTACAAAAATTTTGCTCTTGAATTCTCTAACATGGGATCAAATCTAATGAAAGAAGATATGTCAAGAATCTTTAATCCTTAAATAAGAACAATCTTTTTCGTGTTTTGACATCAGATAAGTATTTTACTTCAGGAGTCTTCTTGGGGTGTATATGACGTTACAGCCGCCATGTTGGTTGACAAAAGATCAGTTTGACCATATATAGCTAAACTATTTATGTCTGCAGGAGTAACTACTTATTTTTTTATTTTTAAACATACCTTTTAGATCCTTCGCCAGTGCGAGTTCGTCTAGAAGATGGAAGTTCACCAAACTCTGGTCGTGTTGCTGTTCGCTATGGTAACGTATGGGGTACCATATGTAAAAGGGGATTAGACATGAACGATGCTAAAGTGATATGTCGTATGCTCGGCTACGTTGGGGCCAGTAAGGTGTATCCAAATAACAATTCAAGGTTTTCAAGTGATCCTATTTGGCTGAGAAACCTGGAGTGTAATGGAAGAGAGAAATCAATTGATGACTGTCGACATCCAGGATGGGGAAACACAACGACATGTAGCCATGGCAACGATGTTGCTGTCGTGTGCAAAATAGGTAGGTAAAGACCCTGTTACACGTTGAAACGTTTGTGGAACGGCTTTGCGACATAAGTTTCAGAACGACTATTGCACCTTCTAACCCCCCTCGTCGCGAGAAAGTTTTACAAAAAACAGAACTACTTTCTACTCGTGCAACCGAAACTTGGGCCGCAAACATGTTTCAGAACGAAATTGTGCCGTCTAACACACTCGTGAGACTTTCTTCCCGAGTCAACAATCCAATCAGAACCCAGAAAGTGCTTCTTAGTACCCAACCTTTTAGCGAGTAGGCAACATCAACATGGCGGACAGTGATTTTCGGCTGGTTTCACGAAAACACTGCACTGTGTAACACCTTCGTGAAACTTGTCTCGCAACGCCGTTGCACACAAGATTTAGCCAAAAGTTTCAATGTGTAACAGGGACTTATCATAACTGATTTACATAGAATTTCCATTTATTTCTGCTGCCGTGACATACCGGACTTCCATTTGCAGCTGATGCTCCTCAATTCAAAATCAATGGAACGGACGCCATCACGGATGCAACTGTGTTGATCTTGCTTAACGATTCACTGATCATTGAAACACAACTGAAAAGGTACTCGCCTTGAACCTATAACATAAATATATAATAAAACTATAAGAATAGAGTACATACATATATATATTCTAAGTGACTATAACCCTTCTGACAATATTTTCAGTATAGATTCTACATGAAGTGAGTAGTTCAATGTCCAAAAAGTTATATAGTATATCCATATAAAATATATTTTGTATATTGAATGATGACTCCCTTGACGTCACAGTCATTAGCATATTAGGATATTAGCATATTACCATATGGAATGGAAAAGTCTTTATAAATTCAAGACGCATCACTCAAACTATATAATTCATTTTCGTCATTGAACAGCTCACCTCGTTTAGAATCTATGCTGAGAGTATTGACAGATGTTTCATAGACACTTTTAAAACTTCTAAAAACGTTTATCTATGTTATCAGTTTTTATCAAGTGGCCATGGAAAAGAGAGACAACGAACAACGCTACAAATCCTATGACCAGCCACTGCCGTTTGTCTACAATGAAGTCAACGTTACCATGGCAGCAGAGATGGGTAATGATAGTTACATCACCGCGGAGATCCTGGGTCCTAACTCTAACTTTACGATTGGTGACGGTCAGTATTACCATGGTTACTACAACGCACCTTTAGAACCCGGATCAATTTATAGAGTACATGTGAGAATAGTTACCATAGCAATGGATGGGGTAAGTACAACCGGAATATAGACCTTTACGACTTAAGCATGAAAACGAGGCCTAAGGGTCAAAAATAGAGGCAAAGTTGACTAGCGATGTCTTTTCATCTCACAAATTCCGTACAGCTGTACTGTGATAGGAATATTTGACTTTCCATGCACGTTTCTTCAGATTAAGCTTATAAACACAGCTTAACTGGCTTTTTTTATATTAAAATATGACATTATAAAGCCCGCTCCAGTACCCTCAAGGTTTCCGTGGACTGTTTGCTAAAAAATCTGAAAGTTTTGATCCAGGGATATCTTCTAGAGAAACTTTGACTTCACTTTCTGTCATAATCGCAGTCTTTTAATTTACTTTACACGAAATCTAGGCCCTTAGACCTCGTTTTCATGTTTATGTCGTAAAGGTCTATTACGAAAGAGTGGTAAAAAATAGGGTCCGCTATTAATATTATTATTGTTTTCATTTGGAACACATAGTTTAGTTTTTTCTTTTGCATATAGAAACGAAGATATGGAAACTCGGGTTTTGTGGCTTTCACGACAAAATCCCGTCTGGTTGCTATTCAAGGTAGGAATTGATAAGAATAAAGATACCGTGCTGTCGTACTTGGCCAAATGCTAAATAAAACGAGAAGTAACCTAAAACTATATGCACGGTTTAAATATTAATAGAATTTCCCCATGATCATTTGATTGACGAAACAAAAGCTGTAAGGCGAGGTTGGAGTAGACAAATGAGCTATGTATTTACTGCATTCTACTCAAACTTCAACTTGAAACTTTTGTTTTGTGGTCAATCAAACGAATACGGGGAAGATCTACCGGCTGTAACTCAAATGGTACTTATACTATGAATACAAATGGTATACTACGGGGTGAGCTTACTAAATAGCCAACCAACAATGAAATGACTGGAATAGGATAGGATGGCATAGCATGGCATGGCATGGGATTAGATGGTTTGGGACGGGATGGGATAGGATGAGATGGGATAGGATGAGATGGCATGGGATGGCATGGGATAGGATGAGATGGCATGGGATGGCATGGGATAGGATGGAATGGGTGGGAACACTGTATAAAAGGTATCTGCAAAAGATACTCCTCATTCTCACTTCATCGTGCTCTCAACAAGTTTTGACAACGACTGGCTATGTGTACTAAAAGCGGAATAAATGAGAAGAATATCATACCTTAAAGTTTCCTGCTTTTTCGGGTTCACAAGAGAAACCATCATCTTTATCCGTTCCCCATTTGACAGAAAAATCCGTGAAGCTCGTTAGTGAAGGAAGCCTTGAAGGAGTTGTGATTGGTTTATCAGTCGTCATAGTCTTGCTTATTTTTGTCATTATTGGATGCCTTGCGTGGTATGTTCTAAAGAAGAGGAAGAAGAAAAACAGTAAGAAAGATACCAGCACTGAAATGTCAGGTAAACGACTATTTAAGATGGAATATAATATAGTAATCTTTTATTTGCTCGAACGAGGCTGATTATTATTGGCAGCCAACAGCTGATGTGGGTCTGCTTTTACTCCGCCACAAACACACTCCTTATTGCATTCTAATACTCAATTCACACTACATTCAGCTCACATGTCGATTTTTACGGTGGGAGGAAAACCGGAGATCCCGGAGAAAAACCCTCGTGGCGAGGGAAGAGGGAAGGATTGAGAAAGTGAACATCTTTTAGAGATGAAAAATAATGGTAAAGAATTTGAATCTTAACGCGCTTCGTAAAATTTTAGACTAGACTCTTGAGGACGCTTTCTGATTAAAAAACGTTGCCAAATTCATTTTATAATATTTGGGTTCGTCAGGCGTCTACGTCACAACGCGATTGCACCAGTAACATTTATGAATCTGGAAACTTGCAATCTAATGTAAAAGTAGTCTAAGAGGTAGTTTTAGAATATATATTAGTCTTTTATTAAACGAAAATATGTTTGCTATCAGATATTTTTACAGTAAACGGGAAAGCAAACCAGTTATCTTATTCAGGACGTCAGCCATCAGATGAACACATATCAAGTAAGACAAACACAAACACAGAATAAACACGTAATAACCTGTATATTTATTTCTAGTCAGCTGAAAGACTACGAAAATGAAAAATATAAAGGACAACAAAGTGGGAACATGAGGCAGGAGAAAAAGTAAAGACGAATCCTTTCATGACATACACTTATTTCAAAAAGGTTGTCATCGCCAAACGAAATAGGCGATAGGAGATAGGTCATTCCAAGATCTGGGGCTGCGTAAATATAATAATATCCTGTCACTAGATTAATATTAAGACATTCAGTGCTGCTGGCAGCCAAAAGAAGCCATTTTTAGCACTTTTAGTTACCGTCATTTGCATCATTTGTTCAGAAGATAGTCCTGGTATGACCTATCGCCTATCGCCTCTCTCCTTTGGCGAGGACAATCTTTTTTTAAAAAGCTGTATACCCGTCTTATTTTCCAGGAGCGCGGGGGCCACGCCGTACGTTATAGACCTTAAATTAACCAATGAGAGCGCGTGAAATTACCTTGCCATATTATAATATCCGTTATTAGTACCGTATAAACAAACTAAACGACTACCACAGTCCTGCATTCTGATTGGCTACACTACTGTATGTCCACTATTGACATTATTACACTGTACTATGCTTTGAACTTACGAAAACATGTGTCTCAGCCGATCAGAGGGTATTTTATCTAGCGTATGATCTTTAATACCTTTATCGCTTTTACTTTAGGGATTGAACCGTCAGCCATTATTTCTGAAAGAAACGAAGCTTCCGCGTCGTTCCAGTATACAACATTAAACGATCAATCAGAAGGAAAAGTAAATGCTGGTTACGGAAAAGCGATTATCGTTTGAAAATCATCTTTAAAGGTACTACTGACATTTAAATAACGCCATGCATCACGGTCACCCAATATTATTAGCGAACTTAAGGTGGCTCAATTTAATTTCTGAGGGCCTCGACTGTTCAACTTTAAAAAGCCATTACTTCTTTATCCTAACTCCGATTGCCAAGTAATTTTGCCTACTTACTAGACAAGGGTTGAACTTTATTTCCAGGTAGTTTTGATTGCAATCGGCGTTACCATAGTAACAAAACGATGATGTCATATGATTTCATTTTTGCCGATTTTTACCAAATCTAGACCTAAACTTTAAAAACAACCCATTTTATCTTGTAGCACATATATAATGCTATAAGACTGCGAAATTTGAAAAGATTCTACAAGAGCGTTTTCGAAAAAACGGAAGAAGAAATGTGTGAGCACATAAATATGTAGTGTCGCAACAAACGTTACGCACGACCGAACAGTTTTGACTCTCTCGCGTTGAAATTCTTTCGTTTTGACGGCCTTATAAGGATTCCATGGACTTGAAAATTACAGGAAAAGTAAACCATATATTAAACTTTAAGTGAAAGGATTTTAAAAGAAATCCATCGACCAGTTGTCTAATTATAGAGCCCTAAAGTGCGATTTAACTTTCTCTGTAAAAGTGAGCATATTTAGGCTAATGTTTACGTCCACACTAACAAAGATCAAATGAACC
>WUAP02141380.1:0-12169 GCA_015163945.2 Stichodactyla helianthus | reverse complement strand
CGGAACGGCACTTAATCGCCGGTCAAGCTCGGAAATTCATACTGCGCCTCAGCTTTCAAGGGAATGTCTCGGGGGTACGGTTAGTGTGTTCACAGTATTTTTGCATAAATTACCGCGGCAGACCCGGGTTCGAAACCCGAAAGGGTCGCATTTTCAACTTTGTTTTTTTTTCTCGCTTACCAATCTTCTTGGTGTTAATTATTTTAAACTTTTTTTTTAATCCGCGAATGATTTTGAGCAAAGCTAAAATTACATTCTCATTTAAAAATTTCTTAGTAATTAATAAATTCATATTCCTCGATATCATCCCCTCCCCTCCCCTCCCCTCCCCCCTCATTTCAAAATAACACATTAATCCTCGGCCGCTAAAAAGGCTGCGCACCAGAGTCAAATGCTAAGCGTAGCAAGCCCGTAGGATGAACCCCCCTCCACTCCCTCCCCACGTGCGGTTGAAGTCCGGTCTGGACCTCTTTTTCCGGCTCTTTAGAAAATTAAAATGAAGTTGAATTGAAAATGAGCCCAAGATGCACAAAATCGACAGAGAGAGGGAAAAAAAAAAATAAATAAATAAATAAAGATTTTACTGACTATAGACTTAGTCAAGTTTAACTTCTCTGAGGTCTGTTACTTTAGTCAGATTTCTTGTCTACATGGTACCCTGCTGATCTCATATAGTGCACACGTCCACCCTATTGGAAAACGAATCCCTCCCCTCAGAATTCAGCCTACGGGCGTAGCGTAGCCTCTGTGAACATGCAGTGGCAAACCTCCCGCCTTCTCAGTGTGTTACCGACGAATACGATTCGATGTGAGGAAATAAAGCGACAGCTAATCGACGGGCACAGCAAATATCATGGTTTGGCAAACCGAATATAGTAACGGCCGAAATAATAATAATTATAATAGAAATCTAACAGGAATTGCTGAAAGTTGGGGTCAAAAATTTACGGAATTTTGACGTTCATGACGTCAAACGTCATAACATCAAACGTAAATCTAACCGCACTTTTCGTTTTCCTTCTCTCTCTCTCTCTCTCTCTCTTTTTTTTTTTTTTTTTTTTTCTTTATTTTGGGTCAACAGTTTTTCGATTTTTCTTAAGACTTTGTGTGGATCTCTTCCAGTTACGTAACAACAACAACAACAACAACAACAACAACAAAAAAAAAAAAAAAAAAAAAAAAAAAAGACGGAGGTTCTAGTTTCACTCTCTGGCTTTTGCGTAATCTTTTCACGCACAATGACCGCCTATTTTTCCTGTCTGATAATCATCCAGTCCTTAACTCCGACGCATAGTCGTCAGTCGTCCAGCAATATGGTGAAGAAAAGGGACAGAATTGTGCACTATGAGATATAAAAGGCACCAAATTGGGCACAGTGACAGTATATTGGCTCACTTTAAATTCCATCCAGGTGGCATATTTGCCCACAGCCGGGAGGGGTGCAGAATCTAGGGAGCAAATCTAACCTCCCTCATAAGTAAAGTCCATAATTGAAATCATTTTTCACGTTAAATAATAATATTTTTCCAAACTCGGTACTTTTTTTATGCAGCTGTAGGGTTTTACTTGAGCGAGTCAACATTCAGATTTTGCAGCACTCTTTCCCCTTCAGGGCAAATTATGCCCCCGGGATAGAATTTGAAGCGAGCCCATAGCTGAAAATTGATCAGCTCGTGATCGTGCAATACTGTCATTGTGCCAAATTTGGTGATTTTATCTCAAAGTGCACAATCTTTTATTGCTGGACTATAGTCTAAAGTCTTCCGTGAAAAATTCTGAGAAATATCTACAAGGGTCACAAATTTATCAGCGGGACTTTCCCTTTAGTGGTGCTACTCTCCGATTCTTACGCAATGTCTAACCATTTTTGGTAAACAAAGAAACAACATGATCACTGCCCCTCCCACCTTCCCACGGCTAATATTTTGTCAAGCAACATAATTATTCTGACGTAACCCTCCTATTTTGGAAACCACGTGTCAAATGTGACCAATCAGGTTTCGGTTGAAGGAAAGAAATATGGAAGTTCGTGTTGCTTGTCGAATTTTGTGAAGAAATTTTGTGGTGATTTTGCAAAGTTTTGCGAGGTCTCTATATTTTCTTTCTTGATTTTTCCCCCACTCTTTGAAGGGGGAAGGTTTGAATAGCTCAAATGTGCGAATCAGGCGTAGATCTTGGTTTCGATCTCTTAGAAGAAGGATTTCAAGAGGACTGTACTTCTTTTTACCAGTTGAAATCGCGGGCCATTGAGCCCATTGAGAGGTAAGTTTTTCTCCATCTATTCCATTTTTAGCTAAAGTTTTATTAGATCTTCCTTTTTCTGTCCCTTGAGGATCGTATTTGAAAGTTTCAAAGCAATCGGATGACAATTCAATACAAAACGATAGCGAGAAACATAGTGAGGGAACTGCCCCCCACGCATCGAAAACACTTTACACGTGTTCTATATTTTCACATTGTTTTCATCATTTTTTACTTATAATTCGGTCTCACTAGGACAAAAAAAACCCCTAAGACTTGTATAATACTTGTAGAAAATTGTTTTTGTTTATTTATTGAAAATATTTCAAGTTTATGTAACAAAATAAAGGAACGAAGGATACTGAAGTTCTCCGTTGCGGACATCCGGATTCGATTCTTATAACAAGCCGACCTTCAAAGACCTTGCAAGATCATCACTATCATTTGCTGAATTATACCTTGAAGAAACCTTTAAGATAAGATCGGTACGACTCAGGATTAATATCACAATCTCCCGAAATTAATGCTTGATCTTTGGAAAATGGTGGTTAAAACATTGGATTTTGTTCAGCATTTTTTTTCTCCGAAGCGAAACCGAAGCGCTGTATGACGTCTTTTTATACGTTATTCGGTACTCATTCCAAAGGAAACCAGCCTGTACATGTTTTTTCCAAAACCCGATCGCATTACTTTAAAAAGATTAGCTCCGAAGAATAGTGTTTGCTGAAAAACCACGTTTTGTTTTTCCTAGGTGTTCGTCCGTGACGCAGGGTCTTAATGTAGGGTATACTTTCAACAATATACAGTATAATCACCTTTAGTGACAACATAACTTATTTAAATTCTGTATTTTATGAATAGTTGTTCTACTTGGCCCTTGTCCAGCTTTCAATGATCTTAACTATGCACGTATACATTTTTTTAAAAAATTATTTGCATTTGTTTATTAGTTATTTAAAGAAATGATGAAGATTAATCAAAAAGCATAAAGAAAAGAAAAAAAAAGAAAAAATTTCCCATTGTGCTATAATGTTGAGAGTAGGATTATGATTTATATTTATATAATTTATTTCTTTTAGCAACAGCTTAGCAGTGTCAGTTTTTTTTTGTTTTGGAATCATCCAGCTGCAAAATCATTTTTTTAAAAGAATTAAAAGAAATCAAAGAAAAGAAAAGGAAACTTGGAAAGACTCTCAACAGAAGTGACCCATGTTGTGGTAACTTCATCCAAATTTTTTCACTAGATTTTTCATGCTTGCCAGCAGAAAACTATAGAGTCATTCAAGTGTAGACAGCTCTATTGTTTATCTGTTGTTTGCTAGCTAAATGTTGTCATAGCCAAGTCTTGTGACCCAGTGTTTTTCAAAATTTTCTAAAATTAGATAATCTGAATGACAGATGTTTACCAATAGTTCAAAATTACATCATCTTTTTTTGATTTTCAACCTAAATTGTACCACAATTTTTTTCTTTGACTAAAATTTTATTAATCAAAAGCAGTTATCAAAATTTTGCATTTTTTTTCTTCTGTACAGTAACATATAATATAGAACACTGAATATGCTTTCTGCAAATACTTGAAGGTGATTCCCCTAGACACCAATCAGAAGACACAATTGCATCATCATAGTTGTTTACTCACTTATGAATGACTCCTTGAGATGCATAATCTCAAACTTGTATTGAAATTGCTTTTATTCACCTCATCTTAAAACATTTTGACTAGATTTTTTGCAAATTACTAGAAATCATGAAATAAATTTGATAAAAAAGGCAAAAAAATACCTGAGAATAATTCATCATTTTTGAAAACAAAAATTCCCCTCAAATTGTTAAACCTATGTACTAGGTTGAACAGGAAACTAATAATAGATTGCTGAGTGTTGGTCTTTATGTCCAATCCTTTACGTATACATGACACCTGGGTGTGACTTGGATGTCACAGGGCGTGCTGAAATCAATGCCCTTATAAGGAGTTGGCTATTGTGTGACATGTCTAACAGGAAGTGGTTTCAAAGTATTTACTTACTTGTTTCCTCTCACGCATCATATATGGCTTGTCTGGGCTTGTGCCCTTTGATCCTTTGCTTTTAATTTGATCATATATCAACAGAAATGTTTTGAGTTTATTTCAGTTAATCCAAAGAGTCTAAGAAGCCACACTAAATATCTATAAAGATTCCTGTTTGGGATTTCACAATGACAAAGTCTAGAGAGCTAGGGTTTTGTTATTATAATAATGGGGCTGTATCAGGATCATTTAGCTTCAGCCAATCTAATCCATATGTTTGTCACAGTGTTCAGGAAGGGTCCGTGTTGGGTCTATTGCTGAGTACCGGCTCTGTAGCTCAGACAACGTCCTCATCAACAATGGCTTCACCAATGACAAGGACAAGTTTTAAACAACAGCTGCAGAAGCAACATCTTGAACAACTTGAACAGCAAGAGAAGAAACTACAAGCAACAGTATCAACTCAAGAGTCTCAGAGTATATCAATACCTACTGCCTTAGGAGTTGGTTCAACTTCTGTTTCCTCTTTGCCTCATGAAGTACCCACAAGTGTCTTACAGGTGAATTATAGAACTATGCTATTATATCTTCTGTGTGTTGCATACAATTGTTGTATTGGGTTTATTAATTTAAAATTTAAAAAAAAATTAATCTCTCTGCAAAAAGAATTGTGTACTTTTGATGGCAAATATTTGAAAACATTTTATTTGTGTGGTGTGTGAATACTGTGATTAAGAGTTCCACTGTTTTGTTAAAGTTAACACATTTTAAAAATAAATTGTACACTTGACTATTTATATGCTGTCATATTTTTAAAAATTTCCTAACAAAAAACATTGTTTTTTTAGGTCAAAACACAGCTAGAAAATCCAACTCAATATTATGTAAAGCAACAAAGAGAAAGACAAGTTAAGCAATATCTGGAGACTCGAGGAACTCTTTCTTTACCTAATCATCTTTCTTTGGACAATAATATGACAAATAATATCTCAAATAGTCAACCAACCTTAAATGCTATCAACCAACAAGCTATTGCAAGTCTGGCAGCAAAAAGAATGAAGCCACCACCTAGTCCGATGTCTGTGATGAGTCCTGAGGGTGTACGGAACTCTGAGGTTAGTTAGAGAAAGTTAATATACTTGTTGCTAGTAGAACAAAACTGAAGAATAGCTGTTGTTAGTTATTCTTCTGAAAATGCAAAAGGATATTTTATGTTATGCTGTCCTTGTGTCTTAGTTATCTGTTGATCATGGAATTAACTGTTCCACAAGTGGTAGAAAACTTGTTTGAATTATTGTGGCTACCATCATAGTTGTAATATTTTTAGTTGCCTCTTATGAGACCCAAGGACTACTGTGGCAGGTCCCTAAGGACTTTATTCTCTTGCCACTGCCGCTGTTTTCATTAAGGTAATTTACCAGGAAACATTTTTCTCATTGATTTTTCCTTCTTTACGACAGGTTGACAGTCTCATTGATGACATCATAAGGTAACTAAGGAACAAACCATCTGACCTTTTTAAATCATTATTTTATTTATTAACATCTAATTGTTTATCTGTTTAGTTTGGAATCAAATCATGGCGATGATGCCCTATGGCAAGACCCATCACAGGTAATACTTAACTCTGCATTTTTATTTAATTGTAGTAATAATTTAAATATTTACAAAGTGCTCATCCAAAAGTTGTAAAGTCACTTTGTATTTAAATTTTTTTCTTCTTCAAATTTTAGATTCCAACAGCAAACAGCATGTATGATTTATATGGTGGTTTGGGATTAACGCCTTTGGTAAGTAAAAAATTTTTCCTTTATTTAGTTACAAAAAAGATTAATTAAAGTAAAGTAATGTGGCATCTTCATTACCATAAAGTCCTGGCTCACAGCATTCTGATGATCAATTTCCCTCTTGTAATGGCACCTTATTTTTGTATTCTCCTTGCCATAGAATAAATATCTTGTTAACCTTGCTTGCTTGGTCTGTACATAAGTTATGGAACCTCTTTTTCCCCACTTTTTTACAGCCCACATGCTACACGCTTGAGTTATTAAGGCAGTGGGAAAAAACTCAGTCCATAACTAACAGTATGGCCCTCGTACTTGGTTAATAAGAGGTATTTAAAGTTTGGAAATACCAAAATGCATGAACCTGAATTGGTCTGTGTTTTTGTCCTCATAGGGCACTACAAATACTGGAGCTCCTTCATCATGTCCTCCAGCTCTTCTTAATGAAAGTAAGTTGTGATTCATAATACACAAATTTAACTAAATGGAGATACAATAAATTCACATAGGTGGATCGCACAAACAAGAAAATTGATTCTTTATAGGATAAAATTCATATCTTCAAGCAGTCATGAAGGATTCTGTATTAACAAAAAACATTATGTAATTTAGTTACTGTTTTAATTCTAAAGCAGAAGTAACTATGGATCCACAAGCTTATGCAAGAGACAGACAAAAGAAGGACAATCATAATATGAGTAAGTTGGTGATTTGTTTTGTTTTCGTAGTTGTATAATTTTGTAAGCTTGTATGGAGAAGAGACCAAGAACCATCTTGTGCCATGAATCAAGCATCACACCTCTTCCTTGTTTCGCATGACCAACAAATAACAGTTTTCACATGTTTAATAGATTCAGTTCTTTGTGGATAAAAATTGTACCTGGAGTAATGTGAAAGGGTATAAGCTAGGATTCTCCATTGGGTCAGAAGAAGGGAGGGTGCTTCCAAACTCCCAATAACCTCAACAAATTGTCCTCCTACCCCTAAAGCACATGCAGTGCCCAATATGATAGGGGCCACAGGCACGCTAGAACCTTCTAGATATACACTTAATTTGTAATGATTAGTGGTGATAGGATTTAACAATGTTTTTAAACAATTTTGTAGTTGAAAGAAGACGGAGATTTAATATAAATGACCGCATCAAAGAACTTGGGACAATGCTGCCAAAGCAAGACTCGTAAGTGTGCAAGAACAAAGTAATAAATATTTTTTCTGTTTTGAGGTCGTTTTGTATTATGGATCTCTTTCTGCCTCTTCATTGCCAGAAATATGGGACATTTTGAGCCCACGTATGTAAACAGTAGTTGTACCAATAAAGATATTACAGTTATGATGAAATTCAAAAGAAATAATAATTACTATGCAAAACAATGCAAAATGTGCATGCGCCGACTCCATGTTGTCCAATATTTCTGGCAATGTTGCAGTTTTTGCCTAATACTGGTCTTCCATAGTTAAACAAGCATATACTTTTTCCACTTTTTCAGAGATTTGAGACAAAACAAAGGGACCATTCTCAAATCCTCGGTGGATTACATCCGAAATCTAAAACGGGAATTAGAGAAAATGAAGCAAATAGAGTTGGAAAAGAAACAATTAGAAGTGATCAACAGAAAGCTACTCCTGCGAGTTCAGGTGAGCGTGAACCTGTCACATCAAGGAAAAATCAAGAAATTCTTCATCAAAGAAACCTTGTGGCAGCTCACCTAGAAATATTGGTGGCCTTTATAAATATTTCATGCTGGTCATGAAAGGTCTTTTTCTCTATTTAAAAAATTAGCTTGGCTGTTGAACTCAAATTTTTGGCAGTTATGTCTTCAATCTCTTTAGTAGGAGAGTTTCTGAGAGGAAAATTCTTTTCAAATTATAGCTGAAAGCCATTCAGAGAACTCAACGTTTGAGGGATGTGGAAACTTTTTTCCCCTTGCAATTCAAGCTAGAGATGAAGGCTTAACCAAAATACTTGTGAACAAGAGAATTCCTGGAAAAATTTTTGCATTAAAAATTGATAATCTTTTGTTTTTGATTCAAAGGAATTAGAAATGCATGCTAGAGCCCATGGTATCCCAACAACGCCTTTAACATCAGATACAAGTACTGCTCTCTTGTCAACCATGCTTACTGTTAAACCTGAACCTCAAACGAATCTAACAAGTTGTGGTATCAAGATTAAACAAGAGCCAATTGACCCCAGCGAATCTGCAGAAGCAATGGAATCGTATTCCATGACATCATCAAGAAATCCTAGCCCAGGAAGTGTCGATATGGATGACGACGATATATAAAAAATCTCTTATGAGTGTGTGTGACAACTCGCTTGCTAGAGTACTGTAGCTTGGTTCTTTTGGATTAAGCTCGTCCTACTGGCAGGTCCCACGTCCTAAGGATCGTTTTGGCCACATGTAAACGCCTGGTCTAAAAGGCCCGCTCGCAAAGAGTGTTTATGGTGCTCTCGTTTCAAAAAGAAGAGATGTGTCGGTGCAAACCAACACAGACACTGTATACAAGTGGCAGTTAGCTCATTACTTTGAATGACTATGTTAACAAAACTACGTCCTACTCAAGTCTCAAAAACAAGATAAAAGACTAAAGCTGAGCCAAGGGAAAGTAGATATTTTGTAGAGATTTGTACTCACACACTGATCTTAAAAATACGGGGGAGAAGAAAAAAAAACACGAGAAAAGACTTGTAAACATCAAGAAATAATATGCCTGGCAATAATAACAATTACAAGGGTTTTTATATTTAAAATTTTGATTTTAAAAAATTGTGGTTAATTTTCACAGAATGACATTGTCATAAAATCTTGGGAAAATCGTAATAATAATGGCGTACGTTTTACACGCCAGTACAAGGAAGAAAACTCCTTAGTCGTTTTATAAGCAATTAACTTGAAGTGTAATGGAAATTGTAATCCGTTCCAAGATGGGTTTTAGTTAAAAATTGCACAAAATGCTGTAGGTTATTTCAGAAACGGTGGTTGTTTAGTACTAGAGATAAAAATGAATGTATTGGTGTTAGTTGACTGCTTAGAACCTAAAAAAAACAACGGCTTTTCATTTTGCTTTTCGATGGTTTGCTTTTTTTAGGTTTGTAAAAAAAAATAAAAAATTCAAGAATCGCGTTAACAGTTCCATAAAATAGCGACCAATAGAGTAGATTGTAACGAAAATGAGTTCAAATAAAGAAATTTTTAGATTTTTAAGGCGAAAATTGAAACATAATTGCAGAGACCGGCAACGGTTACACGTACACTGAAATGGTTTTCTGTTATTTTCATTCGACATTGATGCGTTTAATCTATATAATACGCACGAATTTTGTATCGGTTGTTATTCATACGAAATTCTTTCAGTGAACTAATGTGTCGTGAACTTCCTATAGTAAAGACTAAACCCAGGGATCTCCTTACAAAGGCGTTACCTTTTTTAGCCCATCTATTAAAACAATTTTTTGTAAACAGTTCCGAAAATCAATCGTCACTGCAAACATTACCTAAATCCTAAATTATTTTTAAACAAAATAGTCTATAATATTGATCTAAATTGAAAGCTCTTCACGGAGTTTGATCAAAAACCATAAACCCACACCCTAGTTTGATTCAAAAATAAGGGCTCGCTGAAGTTCTTTTTGTGCTTTTTTTTCTCGATAGCAAATGAGTGTTTAGCTTCATGGCAGAGTCGAAACGTCAGCTTCTTCCCAAACTCGGCGTTCACTTCGAACCTTTATACTTCCTTAAAGTCCGTGTTTTTCCGGAGCCTTTATTTGTCTAAGAACTAGCAAGTTGACTGTCTTCCATTGACGATTTCCAACTCTTAGAAACACAACATATAATGTTTTTCCCAACGTTGACATTCTAGTCGATTTCGTAGCTTCCAAATAATGAGTTCAGGAACAAATGTGAGTCGCTTCGACACGCGCGCTCGCTAATCCAAACAAAAACGGGCAGTAAACCTGTTAACTTAATAACAATCTTTCCTGATTTGACAGTCTTCTTATTGCTCTCTTATTTCTGTCAATGGATCTTCCATCGACACTGAGTGTTGTCTTCAAAAACAGGAACTTAAATTATCAGTCTAAAAATCTTGATATGAACAGAAAAAGGACTCGGAAATCCTCGAGTTTACAACAGCAACAAGTTGTATCATTGAGACTTGTTCAAAATTTGATAGACAAAGATGGGGCAATTTAATTTCATCTAAATATCTCGAAAATAAATTTGAAATTACTTGTCAGTTTGGTTCAAATGCAGCTGGTTCTATCTCGTGTAGGCGGGATGTCGAAACGTTTTTGAAAGAGTCCAACCTGATGACCGCAAGGGAATTGAAGATGTACACATTTTTTATTGCATTTTTCTGCCTTTTGTGCTATGAAAAAATTAGCACAAACTCTGAAACACGTTCTGGATACTACCAAAAACTACGAGAGGACAAACAAAGATATATAATAATGGATCACTCTAAACAGATGGATGTTTTTGCTTGTGCTCTAACGTGTACCCGTGCGAAAGCTCCGCCGTGCAAAGGACTCATTTATAACGGGAATGGCGGGTCCTGTTATGTAAAATTTGACGAATATGACGTTGGGACAGTCAGTCCACATGGAAGTGGTTTGAATAAAATAAACCCTTCAGGATGGTGTTACAAAAAGGTCAGTCAGTCAAATCTAGCGTGCCATTTTATAGGCTTTTTTGCTTATCTAAATCCTTAAAAAATTTGAATGAAAATATTTGCCTTAAACTTCAGCATAAAAAAATGGTTCCTCTCTACTATAAATTAATATTTCCTAATAACGAGTTTTATTCTTTCTAGATTACGCTATAAAAGCCGCGTGGAATACAAAAAGCCCCGTGGAAGGCAAAAATCAGCTCAGAGGCAAGAGCTAGTTAAAGTTGCTCACATCAATTTTAGTCTACGTTCGTGATAATCCGACTAGTTCACTTTGAAAACACTTTTCTCAATAACTATTATGTGTAAAGGCATTAAAAGTCATATCAAAGAGGGAGGGAAATAAGGAAACCTCTGCCAAGTAGGGCAATGCGCACGCGGAAATCTAAGAAAATTGAGCCATTATTCGCTTCACGCACAGGCAGCCCAGGCAACAGCTCTGTGAATAGTCCGTATGGTTTTCATTGATGTTTTGAAGAAAATTAAATAAATAGATAAAAAGAGACCAAACTCAATAAATATTCAACTAAATACACCTCAATGCATTTTTGTATTCAAGTCTAATTGATCGTTTACACAGAAAGTCGGAGATTTTGGAGCGTTTTTAGCGTTTTTTTCATTTTTGCTCTTCCTTATATAAAAAAGTGCGCAAGGCTGCCGGCTATTGGAGCCAACGGAAAAACTTCAAAGCTAAAAAAAAAAAAACACACACACAAAATGAATTCAGAAAAACTTGAAACTCCACACAAAATAAGAAATAATTTTTTCCACCCCAACTGCGTGAAAGAAGTCCCGAAAGTGAATGAAAGTACTTCAAACAAGAAGATTTGTGCTCCAAAAAGTCAACGTTCAGCAATCTGCAAAGGCTTGTGATCGCTATAGTGGACAGACGTCACTGAAACGTCACTCCTGTCAAACTGGTTTTCCAATCTCATTTTTGATTGGTCAAGAGAAGAGAACAAAACGTCCCGAGGGGAGGGAGCTGAATGAAAAACATAATTTTTCTCCTCAGCCAATTTGAAGTGTTTCTTGAATATGGCAGTACAGAGCTGAAAATGAATGGACTTAATTTTAGATAGGTATTCATTTTCAACAAAAAAGGAAAAATACGTCACAAAAATGAGATTGGATAACCAATTTGACAGGTGTGTCGTTTCAGCGACGTCTTTTCACTATAGCGTATTATAGCGTACGAATAACGATTACCGTATGAGTAACTATTACCGTACGAATAACTATTACCGTACGAATAACTATTACCGTACGAATAACTATTGTCGAATTTAACTATTACCGTACGAATAGCTATTTCGTTTTAATAGCTGCAGATATGAGTAGGAATGGTTATGCAGCTTAGAAGATATGTGATATATTCTGGCCTCAAAGTAAAAAGTGACGGTCTCTTCTTCCGTTCTTATGAACTTGGGTGAAAGCACTGTTCCGATAGAACAACGAGGGAACC
>WUAP02141358.1:0-12172 GCA_015163945.2 Stichodactyla helianthus | reverse complement strand
TACAGGTATCTTGATTTCCATGGCAACAGTTGCCTAGAAACCAAACCGTATTATCAGAGGATGTACAACATGTGAAGCATATAGGAACTATGAAAGGAATCATTGGTCGCGGGTTAACTGTATTGGATCCCAAGGATAATTTAAAGAAGAAAGGAGCACATGACTGAGGTAAGGTGAAAGGGTTACCCCAGATTACAATAACCATACGTTATGAAATTTTCGAAAGCTTGCCAAGATTTTCATTTGCGCAGTTTAGATGACTTCGTTTAACAAAAAGTATTAGCAAAATAACATTATTCAATCTTACTTATCAGTGGCATACTGATATGAATATATTCTTCGTCGTAATTCAGTGTTCATAGGTTCCATCATCTGTTCTGTGTTATGTTACAATCAGAAGATGTGCATGATGCTGTACTAGCATCGCGTTCGGATCCACGAGGTATTGAGATTAAAACTTTGTAGTGTGTTAAGATAAGTCAATCAAAGCTCATTTTACAGATATGCTGGAGTAGAAGATCAGGTAAAGAAGTCCTACACCATCGCGAGTAATCAAATCTACGACAGAGATTGAAGCGCGCGACCTAGTCTTCCACGACGTACCTTAATGCCATAGCTTAAGATTACCAATGTAAAAAGATGTTATAAAATTCCCTGCAAACCTGGATTCTGGATCCTGGACTGGACTTGTTTTGTTCCGCTTGCTTTTTTTAACTGGATTGACAGACTGCGTTTCAGCCAACTGAGTTCTCTTTGTTAACTGCAGATCTGATCCTTGAGATCTTTTGCTATCGATTACCGGATATACTTATCATTCTAGACTGGAAATAAATACGCTTTCACCTTCCTCTCCCCTCCCCCCCCCACCCCACCCCTTTGTGTGTGTGTGTGAGTGCGATTTCCAGACGCTTTCCAGCGTCTAGCGCTACCCTTGAACACGTGGTCTTGTTCATAGCTCATTTTATTTTTGAGCATTTATTTGTCATCATCCCTGATTTGCCTCAATTTTTTTGCCCATCGTTTACTGTCCTTTGCCGTTCCCTGGGATTGTTTATTGTAGTTTGGAGATTCCGAGTCCGTGTTAACATATTTTAATTCGCTGAATATAAATTGAACAAAATTCAATCAACGTTATTATTCATACACGGGGTACTAAAGGTTATGAAAATGATTTGCACAGAGGCCGTGTGCCATAGGAATAAACAAACTAACGAACTATGCTAGTAACTTAATACAGTATGTGTTTATTTAGACGCATTTTGCTCCTTAGCTAAACAAAATGTTATGTTATGATCTTCCAAGACACGATGACTACATCGTTAGGTCTTGGGTTTCCTGTGTTAATATTTTCCGTGTGGTATTGGGTCTCATTCGCATCCATAACAAGAAAGAAATGAAATCTTAGAGAGAAACTAGAATTTTGAACACAAATTTTTACACAATCCTGGTCGTTCTTCGCCGTAATGAAGTGGTTTTTGATATTATTGGTTCTCCTGCAATCGTTTGCACTAATGTCTTGTGAGTCAGACGAGGAAGTTAATAAAGAAACTTTGTCTGAAGTGAGAGACGATTGGATTGACCCACACAACATGGTGGACGATCACCATGCAGAATGGATCAAGAAAAATGGTGATAATACACATTCCATGGGAATAAATATCATGGAAGGTTTAAGTAATAAGGTACAGTATCATATCTTACTAATGATTTAGCTAGCTTAAAGAGGCAAAATAAAAAGTAATATTAACGAGTGGACAAATGTGCCATTTTGTACAGTCATGTGGCTGTTTTTGTACCCCATATTTGTCCTTTCTACCCCAGGATTTCAGTGATAAGCCCGAGAGGAGTAGAGTTTATGTGGGGCATTTGTACTTTTTCAATAATGTCTATTTGTCATGTAAATTCCCCACCGTGTGGAAAGAAAAATGAGTCCAACTTCCAGGCAGCCAACCATCCAAAACTAAAAGTAAAGATATGTCAAAATGCCGTACTACCCTGGGGCAAACAAAGAGATAAAATTCTCCAGGGTGGGGACACCAAGAGTGGTCAAATGCTCCAGATATGTCTGAAACCCCATCCCCTTGGGCTTTACATTGATACATGCACTAGATTATATGGTCAATTTTGCGTACTGTTGTCATGTACGGGTTAACCAAGTGTGTCATAGGTTTCTGAACTTAAGTATTAGTTCATTAGCATTTGACAAAATTATGAATATATAATGAATATATAATGAATATATAATATCATATAGAATGAGGTATACACAAATAATTATCTGAATCAATTTGCATATGGAAAATTTGCATTTGAATAAGTTCTCCTGAGGATTCCTGTACATGACAATACTACCCAATTTTGGAAAGACTCAAGTGATTACCAGTACCACATTTTCATTGTTTATTTTCTACCATTGGCTTACTTTATCATAACCACCCTGTGCAAAATGTACAAATTTGTCTGCAATCAGAATCTTGGGTATGCATACAGTTTTCCAACTGATTTTGTTTGACTTGTGGGATGTAGCAGATATATAACTGTGGAGTTTCAGAACCTTTAATCATCCAATAAACGACTGGTTAGTTAGGTGAATGATTGGTTGTTAGACTGGCCAATGATTGTCTTATTTATTGATGGCTATTTTAGGATTCTGAAGATGCCATCACAAGAGCATTTTCAAATATTCAGGAAGAACTCAAAAACTGTGAGAGAAAGGTAGAAGCTATATCAAGCTCATCCAGTGAAGATGAAGTCAAAAAACTTACATCTTGTGATACTCCATACTTCAAGCAACTTGTACGAGTCCTTCATGAATCAGCAAGCAATACAAAGCCCTACACACAGATAAACTTAAGTGCCAAACATCGTGAAACTCTGAAAAAGTTTTTAAATGATGAAGCTAACATCCATGATGTGATAACCATCCTATTGGATAACATCACCAACAAAACAATTTCAGACTCATTTATGGACAAATATACAGTCTTCATTTCATCATTCCTGAATACAGAGACAATAGTACTTCTTATATGCCTTGTACTATTGATTACAACAGTGATAATCTTTGAAATGACAACTAGATTAACAGCTCGACAGCAGTTCATTTACCTCTGTGTTACATCATTCATTGTCAGCATTCCTTGGGAATGGTATAGACTGTACAAAATAGAATTTGCCAAGAAGCAGAGCATCATGATGGAAAGACTTCAGAAGCATTGCCACACTGATCGTGAATTGGGCCCTATTGAATCTGTAAGCTTGTGGTGGAAAAGTTCATTTTCCACAGTTGACAGCTCATGCGCTAAATACCAAGAAGCCATGTTGGTGGATGCTGTCTGGGAAGTTTCACCAGCCATGGTAAGTATGGAGAAAAAATAACATTCTGGGATTATCAGGGATCACTACTATATGGCCAACATTTATGCTAATTAAGATTTAAAGCACAGGCATAGTGGTGATTTATTTTGTTTTCATATATACAGTAGGGATTATTGACCAAGCATAAGGTCTGGATGGGGATATTGGTTGAGGGTTTTTTGTGTTTTTATAGACCAAGCCCATAGGGCAAAAAAAATCTGTAAATTTTGCAGAGAGGTCTGGATGACAAAATCTGAACCTCTCAGTAACCAATCAAATTGTTCTATTTTCATCCAGACTAGCTTGCCTAATGAGTTTAATGTGGTTATAAATAAGCAAAGTTAACTTGGAGAGTAGCTGGGTCAGCAGTATTGTTTACTATATTATTTGCACATGCGTGGTTTGCCTGGCCATATGGTTTGCTTTGCTTTGCCATTGCATTCACTCTGTACTGCACTCACTCTACATATAAGACGCATGATGCAAAATGCCATTGACAATAGGAACTCAGGTGCTGATATTTGTTGAACTCATATTTAGTGCAGGTACATTCATTATAATTGGAAAAATCAATGCAAAAGCTGGCCAAAATTTATGCTGTAATGACGTCACTGTAGTGTTGTAAAAATTTATTTTTCTTCCTTATTTTCAGGCTATCTCAGTCACCCTCACCAGATTTTTTGTGCAGCCTCTGGAGCACATTGCTGATGCAACAGGCAAAAGCTTCAGAGCCTTGTTCCAACATCTCCCTATTCAGTGGCAGCCTTTGGTGTTTCTAGCATGCCTTTTTGTCGTCATTATTTGCCTCATCCTTGTCAGTGGCTTCCATATCAAAACACCCTTTTTAAAGTTTGGAGTTGGTACTGAACCAGCACTGAATAATGAACAATTACTGAGGATTGAGAATCAAGTGCAAGAACTGCAACACAATGCAGAAAATCAAAATGTACCTGCAATTGAGAATGTCAGAGAAAATGATCAGAGAATTCAAGCAGTCCTTGATATGCAAAGAGCATTAAATCAAAGGTCTGAACAGCAGGAAATACAACTAAGAGAGATAAGAAACAACCTTCAAGATATGAGACATCGAGAATGTCGTCAGGCAGAAGCTGTTGAACACCCAGACTGGGAAGTAGTTGAAGGGATCTGTGTGCCTGGTAGACGTCCAGTCCAGGCTTCAGAACTCAATCCAACAGAAAATGCTGGACCTACAGTATAACTGAAAAAAAATTAACAAAGTGACATCTGCTTTTTACTATGTGTCTGTCCTCTCTGATAAACTGCATCATCACATCATCAAAGTAGTGTGGACTCACAAGATGTAGCTGATGCAGACTACTTTGACAGTGTGATGCCAGACATTGCACAAAAAAAGAGATGTCAATTTGTTTTTTTACAACAACAAAAACAGAAAAATCTACTTGTTCTTAGTGAGATAAAAAATACAATGGAAAGACCATGCACTCATTGTCTTTTCTCTTTTTGAAGATAACAAGTAGCCAATCAGTGTGCAAGGTATTTGTAAAATTCACTGTTATTCCTGCAATGATACCAATTTTAAATTAGTTTTCAATGAGATACTACAAAAATTCAAATTCAAAATGGTCTGTCCATCGGCCCCAAAATACAAAAACAAAAATAAATTTGAAGGGAAATATTAAGAGCAGTTTTCACAGAGCAGATTTCGTATAACTGTGAAAAAGTGGTGGCATGAACACAGTGCGGACACAGTCAAGGCATGGCAAGGAACTTCAAAATTCTAGAAAACATCACAGTCATACAAAATCTGCTCTATGACTGTTCAAAAAAGTTATGGTACAGACTAATTTTTATGCCATGAGAGTGATAGTTTGATGTTAAAACATTTTCAGAAAATGAAAAAATATCTTAGGATGCTTTGATTTGGATTAGAGAATATCAATTTTCGTACTATAATAATTTGGAGTGCTAATCATCCTTACTTGCAGCTCCACAGCTGAATTGTGAAGGACGCAGCTTCAACGTGGTCGAGTCAAAGGCATATATAAAGGCGCCTCTGGCAGCCACCATATGACTCATGTCTGACCACGGAGCACAGCACAGATCGAATTCGGGTTGATTTTTGCGGAGGGAGGAAAACCGGAGGACCCGGAGAAAAACCCTCGGAGCAAGGGAGAGAATCAACAAACTCAACTCACATATAGTGCCGGGGCCAGGAATCGAACCCGGGACCATAGAGGTGAGAGGCGAAGATTATAAACCTACGCCACCCTCACTCCCCAATGATTGTGCCACATGCTGTGACTATTCACAGTCATGTGAAAACTACATTTCACTGGGCTTGAGGGTATATGTATATTCTATTTAACATATTGGCATCTGATTTTTGTGTCTGTCCTCTTATTGATGATAAATTGCATCATCAGATCAAAGTAGTGTGGATTCACAAGGCATTAGCCAAGTGGTTCTGCAGACTACTTTGATGATGTGATGATAAAATTTATTGTCAAAGAGAAGACAGACACACAAAAAACAGATAGCAAAAACAAAAAATCTACTTATTTTTAGTGAGCACACACTTGTTGATGACAGCATTTCCATCTGTCCTCTTATTGAAGCTAAAAGTTAGCCAACCACCACACCAGAAATTCATACCTTATAGTAAAATGCTTTCTTTACAGAAGTGCCTTTCTTGTATGACATATGCTGATAGAAACTTGTAGTGTAGATGTTTTCATTCCTGTTTTTACATTGCAACATAGATCTATTTTGAGCAAATTGTTTGTATATGTAAGCCTATAAATGATAATATATAAATAAGATGCAAGTGAATGAATTTATTAGACCTCTTTACTTTGGATGTAATGTTTTCCTATTTCAGACCATATGTCTTGCTATTGGGAATAAGATTCTTTGATTCTGAGGTTCATATACAATTTTGTATATCTTCTCTTGAAAGCATTACCACAAAAGAAAGGAATAAAACCCAAGGGCTAAAATGGGAAAACATGCCCAAAGATTGTCCAAGACGCATATACCATTCTGTCAATGAGAAAAAAGAAAAAATTATAAAAGTTAGAGAAGCATGTGAACATTATTTTCATTTTTTTGAAATTCTGGTAATAAAATACTAATAGAAAGTTGTTGCTTTTGTTTACTATATCTTTTCTTTTCTTTTTGCTTGTTTTTTTCCCCCTTTTTTTTCTTATTTTTATTTATTCAGTAGTGTTTGTTTGTTTGTTTTATTTAATTTGCCCAATTGGTAGCCTGCATGGATCACTTTCCTAAGAGGGCAAGGGGCTTATATAAGTCATTGGCCAGTTATTGTGGAGGGGTGGGTGATGCCGTTCAAGCATTACCATGGGCTTCCTGTGTTATTAGAAAATATTACTCTGGGATCCCTGTGTATTGCTCCTGAAGGAAAAGATGGCGGGCGGTTTTGAAGTTCTCACAAACGTGCACGTGAAAAACTGACTCATCACAACCACGTTTTTTGCCCATTTGTTAAACTTGGAATCATAGTACACAAAATATGGCTCATAACGGTCTAAATGGAGAAACAAATGGCCAAAATACGAATACTAAATGGTTCATTGAAGGGGTAAGAAAATGGAGTTTGAAAATGAACTGGAAGTCTTGCCATTTTTATTCAAAGTGTATAAAGTGTATCCTTGGAAGGAATAGCTTAAATTTTATCCAGTGTTATTTTTATAATCTATCCTTTTAATGATTCGTCGCAAAAATATGCGACCTGAAATCAAGCTCACAATTTTAGTCCAAAGCGCTCTAAGCAGTATATTGTGTACTATGATACAAAGATACAACATGAACTAGGACAGTGATGATAGCTATATAGTGATGGTATTTGTACAATTGTACTGTTTGTAGGAGTTTTTATGGAGAACAGGCGCCAGTGTTGCATGGCTGATTCTCTGTATTCCTTGTGCTTTGCTGGTCTTTGTTGGAGTTGTTTCTATGAATGTTTTCCATCCATTTACATGGCTGTCAGGTAGGGACAATGCAACAATGAACATACTCAGACACTCATCTTCAGACGTTTTCAGCTGTTGATCAAATTAAATGTACAGAAGGCCTGTACAGAAGGGCTGACCAGTGTTCTACCTTTTCCAGGATTTCTGGTGAAGATAGTGCATGTATCAATCTTAAGCCCAAGAGGGGGGTCGGGCATATGTGGGGCATTTGTTCACTCTCCATGTGTCCCCACCCTGAGGAATTTTATCTCTGGCTTGTCCCAGGGTACAGCATTTTATCATATTATTGCTTTTATTTTTGGAATGGGTGACTGCCCAGGCAAGGAAATTTGCCCAAAATTGACTCATTTTTCTTTCAACAGGATGGGGGTGGAGAATTTAAACAGAAATTATTGGAAAAAATATAAATGCTCCACATATGCCTTGATTACCTATACTTAACCTGCTGTAAAAGTTTGATTGGGGTACACAGGGGGTTTCTGGCTTGGAGTTTGTGTTCTGAAACAGGTAGAAAATTTAAAAACATTGGAAATGAGGCATAGCTTAAGATGCTATATACCATTCTTACAAAATATCATACCAGATTTCCCTCATGCTCATGGAGTAGACCTTTCTCATGCAATGGCCATGTTGACTGAAACAAATGTTTTTGCCCAGCAAGTCTCATATTCAAGCACTTCAGAATGAGTTTAGCTGGGTAAGAGCAAAGGTTATTCTCATGGAATATATATGGCTGCCAAATGAGAAAGGTCTGTTGCCATTTTCCATTTTCCACCAGGATATAGACTTCACATTTTTAATTTTTCCCCTACAGATGTCTTTAGTTCCTTATTTGCAATCTACTTTTGGTTTGTCATTATCTTCTATGGTATCATTACTGGGCTTCTTGTAATATCTAACAACAAGTTTAACTCAGGTACAGTAAATATATTACAGCCTAATTTCAGGGAAACCTGATATTGAGGCAAACTGTCTCTGGATACTGGCCTGTACTAAGTTGTTACATGTCATTATTGATCTGCCACTTAAACCTCAGTAACAAAATATAGTGTGCACAAAACCCTATGACTATAGGCTGTTTGGACTCCTTGAAAATGGACTGTTGCTTCTGGATTGCAGGATTCATGTTAAATAACTACAACAGGAAAAACTACAGGAATGAAGAAATAGAAAATGCACGCACATGCTGTGTGCAGTTATATGTTCTGTCCATACCCAAGTATTTTATAACTGCACACAGCACAGCAAGCAAGTTTTTTATTTCTTTTATAAAATACAAATCAAAAATTTACTCTTAGAGGCAGTGTTTCATTAATATGTAGTTAAAGTACATTTTCTCCTCAAGTAAGCATGTGCATGCTGTGTGCTCTCATAATGCATGTGGCACTCCCAGCTATGGCCAATCAGAGCGTGAGATTCATAACAGTTATTTTATAATATCAATTATAGTGTGTTTGTAATTTAAATTAAGTTATAACTAAATGTTCCCTCCGCTTCCTCTTTTCTTCTATACCTTTCTTTTCTTTTCCATGTCCTTTCCCAATCCCTCCCTATGTCTCCCTTCCTTCCATCATTTGTCATGCCCTCTTTCTCACTCTAGCTGGCTTCTCCTGGAATAAGAGTTTTGATGACTTCCAGAACTCTTTGTTTTGTGACAGATCACTTTTGAATGAGTGTGCAATCTTTGTGTATAAGTTTTTTAAGGGAACTCTACCCCAAAGGCATAAATGTGTTGGGGAAGTTTGGCTGGCCAATTTCTAATAGTTATGAGAAAGTTAGCTTCAAAGTTCTGAAAAATGGGCTCTGAGCCACAAAACACTGTTGGCTCAGAATCAGAGCAATAGTCATTCAGATGAGGATTTGTGACATCAATGCATGATGCTTTGCACTTGTAAACAACAAAATCTATGTACATGCTTATTTTCTGTTTCCTTTTCAGTCCAAGACATCGTTCATAAGAACAGGATTTCCTACCTGCTTTTCTTGCTCTATCCATATCATCTTTTCCACATGTTTTTGTACAGTGTTGGTGGAATGTTTTCAACATGGTTTTTGTTGAGTGTCAACAGTGAACCATTTGATTCTCTTACAACCTTTACATCAGAGTATGTCTTCAATAGCCCACTTCCAAGTTCTCAAAATAGAAGCATGAATGTGACATTTCTTTGACTCCCCTTAAAATAAGTACTTGCTAGTGAAACATGAACAGGTCATGGAAAAAAGAGTGACAACAGAAGAAGCCAAACAAATGTTAGTTGTTTCATGTTACCAAGAATGATTTAGCATGAAGTCTCACATTTATGCATCATTTTTGAGAACTTGGAAATGGGGGATTAACTCAATCTTGGACAATATTCTTAAAATGTGCAGGTTATAAGATACTTAAGATCTTTCTTTAAACACCCAGGTCTGAAGAGGAATGCTTCCTCAATGAACATGGAGTGTTCTTACTAACATTTGGTGGATGGCTGGTAAGAAAAAAACAATCATTTGAAATTAAGAAAATTGTCCAGCAACTGTGCTAACAATTAGGCAATGCCTTCTTTCTTTCAAGGGCTGCTATGCCAGTATGCAATACTTTTCCAGGAAAGAATTCCATTTTACATTCCCTGTGATACAGGTGAGTTAAAATGAAACTTATTTCCAGCCTCATGCCATGAAAACAACAGATTTGACTAGGTTAGATGCCAACGTAGTCATGCTGACCTGTATGATCATGTTACCACAGCCATTTTTTGATGGCAGAATACTTCTTTAAACCAAAGCTACATCACCATGTGATGTTGGTTGTTAAAATGATTTTTTATTAGATTTAGTACCACCAACATGTCTGGCATGTCTCTGTCTTATGATTCATGAATAGGAAAAATAGGTTCTTTATTACACCAAATGGTTTTATTGATATTGTTTCTGTAATCCAACATGGCTACAGTCATTTGATCATGCACCATTTATACCAAATTCTTCAGTGACTTATACTTTCAGGGGCAGATCCAGGGGGGGGTGGATTGGGTGGCTAATCACCCCCCTCATTGGAATCGATAAGCTTTTAAATTATATCAACTGGATGGTCAATGGAGTGATTTTGTGTCTGATTGTTAAATGGATAAAATCCAATTAAAACATTTTTTGTTTCACTATGTCTGTGAAATTTAATAAAAAGAGCCCATGAACAATAATGTCATTTTGGTAGAGGATTTTAATTATTTTCATAATTTCAGGGATCAGCCACCCCCCATTAAAAAATACTGGATCTGTCCCTGACTTTGACTTTTTAATTGTCTTTTAGCAAAGAAAATTTTTTCGAATTAAAGCAGCTATTTGGCCTTGTGTTTATCAAGCAGTTGTTTTAACATTCAAGGTAATTTTTTAGATATTTACATATTAAATTACTGCAATTTTGTTGCATTGCAAATCTTTTTGAAATAGTCACCAAATATAAATTACCTTTTCATTGTTTACAGGCATTAAGATGGTATTATCCATTGTATTATTTGTTTGGTAAGTCAAAAATTATTTTTTTGGAACAGGGGTTGAATTGATAACAGCTCTACACTGTCCATTGTCATAGTGAACAAGGCTCTCGTTGAGCTGAAAGATCTAAATGAAACTTCTATGCACAGAGAGCAAAAATTTACCATAACTTTTATTACAGTTCTTCTTCATCATATAAAAGGCATTAGATGTCAATTTTTTTAATCTGTGGTCCAGTGCTCTTTGAGATTTTTAAACATATTGCATGTTAGTATGGTTTATTCTCTCTCTTTTTTTAATTCTAAGGTTTACATATATTTTACAGGCAGTATTCCAAAGAACTTGTTTGCTGGGTTTCTTGTAGCTTCTAATGACAGGTACAACTGTATAGTAGTAAATAATTAAATCTTTGAAATAATCATTGCACTTGATCATTCTTAAATTTTCCATGGTGGACTGTCTTGCTTTAGCAAAGTAATTTCTTGGTTATTATTTTCTTGCCATAAACAAAATGAATAGAATGAAAGATATTATTCATTGTGTATGAATGCAATGTTTTGACTGTTACTGCCTAGAATAATGACCAATAACTATAAATTTCTTTTTTGTTCCAGTAATTCAGTTCCTTTAAACTCTGTTCCTGGAATGTTAAACTTCAGCTTGCTCTGGGTGGTATTTAGTTTAGGAACTTTGTTATCATTCATGTGGATTTTGGGCAACAATCTCTTCATAATATTTAACACACAGGTAACTTTCAAAATAAGAATATCTGAAGGCTAATTTACACGGTACAATGTTTGCTTATAACTGGCATGCAATCTGCTAACGCCATGCTTACAAATATAAAAAAAGACCCTTCCCGAATTTTCTTCATTGATCTCAAAACAATGGTTATGAATTGCAGACTGTTTGACTTGATACATTACAGTTATTGTACGATAACGTCAAGTCCAGCCTTGAATTCAAACCATTGTTTCATGGTGAATGAAGCACATTCAAACTATGACTTGCTTACAACTTTTGCATTCGACAAAAACTTAGGTTTTGCTTGTGTAAAATCAGATCACATGTGACAGTTTTATAAAAGCAAAAATCAGTGTTAAATCCCCATTACAGGACTCTAGTTACTGGTATTACTACATGAGAAGTTTGGTGCTAACATTCTGTCTGCATGTACACAGGCCTATCAGTTTCCTATTGAATCTGCTGTTACACAAGAAAAGGACAAATGTCTTCCTGTTGTTATCAAAACAAAAAGTGTTCCATTATTAAGGGTGAGGAATCTAGTTACTGTAAGATCTTGTTTATGAGGAGGAAAAGGACAGCAATGATGATGATATGGTGGTGGTGGTGGTGGTGGTGGTGGTGGT